>WARS01000071.1:6086349-6125688 GCA_008933995.1 Datnioides undecimradiatus | reverse complement strand
GGGGGGGGGGGGGTGGAGGGGGGGGGGGGGGGGGGGGGGGGCTAGAGCCCAGCTATTACAGTTCACCAAGACTCAAATATTTCATTCTCTGTAACCCTTTTGACGATGATACATCCAGCAGCACAGAAATCGTACTATTGTGAGCTGGAAAACCAATAATTAAAATGCTGTATGCTTGTCTTACACTTGAGTACACTTGATACAGTTGAGTAGTTTTGAGCCCGCTAATACAGTAATGGCTTATTTCATGTATTATAAGGAATATATTGAGGACACATACTGTGATTTCTTTTTTTGTTTTTGTTTTTGTTTTGTTTTGCTGCTCTATGAATAGTCGCCAAAAAAAAGAAAAAGCAAAAACAAAAACGTGCATGTGCTTACACAATAAGCCTGTCTGTGTTCTGCATGAATACATTGTTTATTCATCTCAAAACACTTTTATAGCTCTATCACTGTCTTTTTCACATTTTTAGGATTTTTAGGATGATTCACCAGAGCTGTGGATTCTCCACACTGATCCCAGTTGGAACAGGAGATTCTTTCACACTCACGCAGATTTGTCTCTCTCTGTCTGTTTCAGCTTATTCCTTTTTTTTTTTTTTCCTCTGTTAGTGCCGATAGGCCTTTAGACAGTGAAACTGAGCCTGTGAGGGTGTTTTGCCTGTCAGCGGGCCAGGGCTGCCCTGCTTTGCCTTTGTTACCCATGCTGAACACGTCACCAACCTCATAAACCCTCCCACCCTCCCCCGACTTTTTCAAATGAACAAATCTGATTGAGTGAATGCCATTACCTGGGTAAATGAATGATTCCTAAAGGACTGGACAAGGCCTAACACCACCCTGAGGGTAAAGCTTATTATCGCTGCAAACTCCAAAGAGGAGAGAGGCGGCTGTGGAGCTTGTGTGCACTTTGTCAGACGCCTGTATTTCCATATTAATCTGCCACATTTAGGCATCTGAGACAGAGGGCCTCCTGTCACGCTTCTTTGATAACAGAGCAGTTAGCTTTTTCCCCTCATGTATAAATATGTATAATTCTGATAAGATTAATTGAAGCGCCTAAGTATACAGTGGTAGGAGATGACTGTGAGGGAAGGAGAGACAGCGGGAGGGAGAAGAGACACATTATGTTGCCAAAGCATGCATTTTAGACTGGCCTGTGCCTCAGACCTACTCCAGAGTGGGTGCCTAGGCTCTCTCCTCTGGGTCCAAAGTGCCTTGAATTGAAAATAGCATCTACCTAACAGTCCCTCAAAAACAGCTGAGCGAATAAGTTTTTGCGCAGAGCCGATAAATACGGCGTGGAGCCTCTGACACCGAAGCCTCACCCCAATTTCCAGTGCTCTGGAGGAGATCAGATAGCCCTGTGTCATTTGATTTTCTGCCTTATCTCATCCGCGCCCATCTTTTTGTCTCAAGCGGAGCTACATTTTAAGAAGCATACGCTCCTTGTATCTTTTGAAGGACAAAACCCAGAATGATATTGAAACAAATAAGAGGATCGCACTGTTAGAGAGAGCCAATCCGGCGTTTGATTGATACCAAGTGCTGATGTAGGCATGTCAAATGAGTGTCCTTCAAGTGACATTTGAGATGCAAATCTGTGGACGTGCACGCTGAGATTGCAGCAA
Source organism: Datnioides undecimradiatus (assembly GCA_008933995.1). Lineage (NCBI taxonomy): Eukaryota > Metazoa > Chordata > Actinopteri > Lobotiformes > Datnioididae > Datnioides > Datnioides undecimradiatus. The sequence goes on along the minus strand of WARS01000071.1, from coordinate 6,124,057 downwards.
TCTGCAAAGTTCTTAGTTCATGAGTGCCATTTATGATCACGCCTCCACGATGGGCGACATTACAGATGCTGTAAACCACAACACAATTTATACTTCTTGTATATCCCATCCAACCATTGAGCAGTTCCACTTTTCAAACTGACCAATAAAAGTGTCTGTTTAATAGTTGTTTTCTGCAAAGTATGCTCAGCGCTAAACAAGAGAGGGCAGTGAGTGAGGAGAAGACAGCAGGAGAGAGGGAGGTGTGGGAGAGTGGAGGTGAGGGATCCTGAGGCAGATGAAACGAGAGGGAGAGGAAGAGCAGAAGAAGAGTTGGAGCGAGGGAGGAGACAAAGACGGTCCCTAGTGCACAGCTTGAGTTGACTGACGGCAAGAAGAGAGGGCTGTAGAGAGAGGAAGGGAGGAGGAAAGGGAAGAAGGGAGATCAGCAAGGAGTGAGCACGTCAGTGTGTGAGTGGCGTCTCTCATTAGAAGGTGCTGTCAGGGGCCACAGAGGGGGGACTGCAGGGACCCCACCTCCCCCTTCTCCTCCCTTTCCACTGGTCCCTGAGATCCGGCCGGGAAAATGATTGATGAGTGATACCAAGATAAACACGCGCCCTGGCCCCCAAAGGCAGCCCTGCAAAATGATGCATGCAGCGTTATAAATAAACCTTGTGAAAAAAAACAAAAAGTGCAATAAACAACAAAACAATGCAAAAACAACCGTTGGGTTTTCTTATTTTGAATTTTGCTGCAAAAGACACAAATCAATCCAGCTTTTGTTCTTTGCTTTGAAGGGAGTGTTTTCTAGTTATTTGTGCTTCTAGTTTTATATGTTGGTGCCTGCATGTGTGTGTGTGTGTGTGTGTGTGTGTGTTGTGTCTGAGCATGTGAGCTCTGAGCACAAGGATAACAAGGCACACCAGCTGACTGGATGCTTAAGCCCCCCCACCCCACACCCGCTCAACAGTTACACTGCCTCCTCAGCAGCTTGGGCAGCCGGCTTTCCCACTCATTCACTGTGAGGCACCAAACACTCAGGCAAACCTGCTCTCATTTGGGAGGCCTCCAAATCACAGCAGCTGTGTATAGTGCGTGTGTTTGTGTGTTGGAGGAGTTCAAAAGTGTGTGGGAAACTGATGCACAGTCGGGCATATGTATGTATGGATTCGTAGTGATGATGCATAGCCACTCCGCAGTACGCACAAATACTCGCGCACAAAACCGTGTTCAACTGCCCACTAATTGTTGGGAAAGTCATAAATGTTTCATGCTACACTTTCTGTTAATGTTTAACACTGAGCGCCAAATGCCTCTATTACAAATCGAAGTGGAAAGGCAGATTATCATCAAATAGTTACATTATATCATTATGAGCCTACAGGCTGTGGTCTGGTGGAGGGAGAATGAATTATGAATGGAGTGTGAGGGAGGATCTTCTCTTACCCCTAGGGACTTCCAACACCACAACTCATTTAAGTTGGATGAATGAGAGATAAGGAAGGAAACCACCCCACCCCCACCCCCACGCTGCTTGCCTTACACACTGGCCTTCATGTAATTTACTCCGTGAGGAGTGTCACTTCAGCTGCTCAGAGCACACACACACACTTCTCATTGGGAGAAATGTATGCTGAAGGGTGCTTTGTTCATTGTCAAACTGTGCATACCAATGCTGAAAAACACCATAAAGAAGTCTTGTCATCTAAGTCACTGGTGCATTTTCTGCCTGGCGCAGACTCGTGTCGGGCCTCTTTGTACATCTCTAAAATGAGTCCCCGAGCTGTGCTGTAGCTTTGCCTAAAAATTCCTCTCATCTCATTTCATCTTTCTCTCTTTTGCTCTCCCTGCCTCTGTCCTGTCTCCGTGGATGCAGGCCGCAGAATGGGTCGATGATATTGTACAACAGGAAGAAGGTGAAGTACAGAAAGGATGGCTACTGTTGGAAGAAGAGGAAAGACGGGAAGACCACACGGGAGGATCACATGAAGCTGAAAGTACAGGGAGTTGAGGTGAGTGCGCTTACAAGGGTTTGGAGGGAGGGAATGGGGGGGCAAAGAGGCGGTGGTAGGGGTGGGTACGGGGCGGGCGAGAGCCAACCTTCACCGTGACACAGACAAACACAGGTCTACAGTGAGCTCTCCCCTGGCTGTAATGGAGACAGTCACATGCTGCATTCGGCCCGTGTCTCCAAGGAGCCTTACCAAGAAACAATGCGGCACAACAATAGTTTTCCCTGGGAAGCCAGTGGAGTGGAACCGATTGTTTGTACCTTATTAAGGCTCTGGATGTTGCCTTTGCTCCAGAGAGCCTACATTAATCTTGCTGGCTCAAAGCAGTGCTGTGGAGCTAGCGTTCCCTCACCTCACTCCAAGTCACTCCCCATACCAGCCGCTGCCATAAAAGGCCCAGTTGTATCTGTCCTTGGCTCACCCAGGCTCAATCTTGCTCGACCTGAGGTGTTGGCAGTGCAGTGTTGGCATCCTGGCCGATTTATCAGCGGGCCTATATGTGACACCGGCCCCGGACTCCTTCACTTCCTTTCGCTTTCGACAGTGCTGAAGTTTGGGTTCGGCGCCGTTGTTGTGCCGCAAGTACAGATGCTGCAAGCACCGGAGATGAGATACAGTGGAGATGTGAGGATGGGCCATTTCGGTTACCCATATACGTGCGTGCGTGTGCGCACATGTACGCACACAAACACCTGCAAACGATGCACGCACATGCACACATAATCACACACCTCAGGGAGTGGTGCTGTGAGTCTGTGTCACACAGTGTGACAAAGACAAAGCTCAGGCACTCTCCCAACAGGGGCTCTGCTCTCTGTTTGTACTCCTCCAGATATTTGTCACTCCAAGAAAATGGCCTCTTCCTTCGCCGAGCCAGCTCAGTGTCATCTCTGGTCCTGCAGTGGTCTGATAACCTGTTGGGACTACACACATCCATCCTTTTGGGGACTGTTACATATTTTTCCAGTTTTCTGACAGTCTTGGCTCTGCAGAGGGTTTAATCAGTCAGCTTGCATTGATACAGTTGTATTAACATGTGAATGGAGATTATGTACTGTAATGTTAGGGTGTAGGCTCAATCTTTGTCAATCCCCTCAGAATACCCATAAATCTGCCCAGACAGGGATTGAGAAGTGACTCTGCCGTATGTGGTCTGGTTTCTTACGCAAAGAGCCAGACTAGTACTTCTTACTCAGGTCCTTTTGCAATAGCAAACGCAGTGAGTTCATTCAATCCAAGTGGCAACTGCCCGAGCTGCATGCTAACAGCAATACAGAGCTCCACGTGCATTGCCCATGTGTGGATTTCCAGCCTTCATTAATAAAGAAAGATGGCACCATGTCTGACCTGTTAGTTCTGTCCACAAAGTGTTGCTCCAAGAAGAAGTCTGGGTCACTGGGGTATGATCTTGTAGAAGTATGAGCTGGCTCTTCTTTGGTAAACATGAATATTTATTAGTATAGTAATAAAGAGGGTCAGCTGTTTCCAAAGCAGGCCAAAATAATAGATTAACACGTGTAAAGGGGGACATTTACTAGAAAATGGCAGAAGATGTCAGTGTCCCCACGTCTACTTTCACTTCGGCTGTCTGTTATATCATCGAGGCCCACTTCAGCACAAATGCGGAAGCACTGCCCCCCCAAAAGAATACTGTGCTGCATGCTGCTGTCCTATTTTCCGGCATCAATGCTGGTCAATGCTCCAGAAAAGCAGCCATTCTTCTCTTTAGAGCCACTCTCTCAACTGGCACATCGCAGCTACTGTATCTCCGCTACCTCTCTTGTCCAGCGGTAGCACGTGTTCTTCCGCCGTCCTACAGCTCCCACAGTGGACGCAGAGCAACACACTGTTAGGGTATAAAAATATCCAGACCTCTGTGACCAACAGTCCCAGCTTTATAAAAATAATATTAAAAAAAGACATTTCCTAGCAAGCCATAGCTGAAGAGACTGGCTCTTGAGGAGGGGAATCACATGAAGTTAAACACAGAAGACTCTTGAATCCAGGGCAGCACTTCAGATTCACTTTTTTTATGCTCCATATTGTGTTTGGTCCTGTGACTTGCCATGATGTGTAAGATGTCTGAAGCGGGCATCAAAGCACATGCGTGTCAAAAACAGAAGCATCACACGCTGGAAATAGAGAGGGGGAGGTTTCTTTGTTATTCAACCCTTGGGTGTTTTAAGACGGAGATTTTCTTTACACCTCAGTTGATTTTTGGCATCAACATCATACGTTACTGTAAACAATATTGTATTTTCTACTGTACACTGTATTTCACATAGATCAGAGGCAGTCAGAGGCTGAGGTGCAGTTTTCGAACCTGCGGTGTGCAGCGAACCGTACGCACCAGCATAAAATAAAGGGTCTTCTAAAGCGAAATCATCCAGAGTCAAACACACAAAGACTGATGGCTGGTCACTGAGCTGCCGGCAGCAACTTGGAACAAACTCTCCATCCTGTGATTTCATCCTGTGAGCTTCTATATGTTATAACCCGCCTAATTTACCAGAGCTAATTGCTAAGTGCTAGGTGCTAGGTGTGAAGGTGAGCCTAGTGGCGAGAGATAACAGAGGGAAAACTGACTCAGGGCTGGACAGTCCTCATTGAAATTGGACCATAACTGCTTTTTCACACGCAGTATATAAAAATACAGCACACACGTTGTCCCCATTGTGTTTCTGTGTACACATTCACGCCTTGCAACCTTGGGGGACCCGAGTCGTGTCCTTTAAACACCTCGCGACTCAAGACTGACAGACAGAGGTGATCCATCACTACTGTAACAAGCGCTATGATGGGATCCATGACCTATCACGCACAGTCATGTTTCCCGTACCTCTGGAGAGGATAAAGATCTACTTCTGCCTGCTTCTCGATTACAGGGGAGAGAAAAAAGGTCTGTTTAAATACATATTTCACATCATACCTTCACGAGGCAGAACACAAATAGTTGACATAACTTGAGCATAACCTCACTTGTTTTACAGGAGAGTCTTTACATCACTCGTGCTGTGCTGTAGCTGCTCTGATTCCCCAGCCATCCAGTGCTTAATAGAGGTTCTGCGGGTTATTACATGGGCCAAGTTTAGTGCACAGAGAGGACAAGTGTTGTGGGTGGTTCGGGCTAGTGATGTTCAGCGGCTACGGCGAGGGAGAGGCTTTGAGTCCGGGAGCGAGGGGCCTTCTGGGGCCTGCGAGAGGCAGCCTAGCGTGGCAGGAGTAGATGTCAGCGTGTGCTGCTGCTGTCCTGTCTGCTCCGCAGTGCTGGCTCAGCAGCCCGTGTAAACCAAGGCTCTACTCTCTTTCTCCCTCCCTCTCCCCGTCTCTACCTTTTACTCTCTTTATGTGTCTTTCTCTCCTCCACTCTCTTTCTCTGTGCCTTTTATTTCTCAGTCTTTTAATTCTTTCACTAGATTTTTCATTGTCCTGCTCTGCTCCCACCTCTCTTTCTCTTTACTGCCCTTTCTCTCCTACCCGCCTCCTCCTTCCACTACCCTCCAAGTCCACAGTCCAGACGGACAGAACCTTGAGTTGGGCGGTAATGCTCTCTGTTCCCTAAAATTGGAGCGCAGGGCATGTTGCGGCATTAGCGCTTAACAGGCCGTGAAATAGCAGCCTGCCTTCCTGACGTCTCCCCCATCACTCCAGGTGAGCTGGCCAGACGGCTGGATAAATGAGCAAGCAGCACCCCCAGCAACCAGCATGCATTTGGGGCACCTGAGGAGAGATGTCCATCAGTGATTATCTCACCACACCCTGCTTTTACCAAGCTTACCAAGTTGCTCCCCAGCTCCTGGCCGTGGCTTAACTTCCACTGGGAACCTCGCAGCCACTCTGAAGATGTCCAGTGGCTGTCTATCAGTCGGGATCCTGGGTCACACCGTAGTTTGATTGGCTCTATTCTCCTCCGGAGTGATGTCATCTTAATTCAGACTGTAGGACTCATAGTGTGCATAGCTCTAGCATCCCCTGGCTTCTCGCTGTGAAATAGCAGAGACCTCAAACACATCTGCTTTGACAAACTCCAACTGATCTCCGTTCTGCTTCTTGTCAAGCTTCTACCCCGATGCTACCACCTCTTCTTATCTGATTAGCTGTTAATGTCGGCTCAACCCCCGATCTCCCCCCCTCCTCCACCCCTTCTATCCTTTCTCCCCATTATTCCTAAGCTTTAATAAACTCCCGCAAACGCAGATCGATTTTCTCTTAAGTGAAGGTGGCAGTGCCTCTGACTTATTTCATTACCACAGGCTAATTATACCGATTGAAATGAGCTTCCCTTCTTAAGGTGTGCTGTGCTGCTGCGCCCCCACGCTCCCTAGACTTTAACGCCAATACAGTTCTCTACCCATTCCCTAACTCCCGGTCCTGCCTCAGCTCCACCCCACCATCCCTTCACCCAACCCTCTTACCCTCCGCCACCTAAATAATCAGCTGGTGCGTCCTTAGCTCCCGTAACTTGTCATTTCATGTTGGATCCACCCTAATGTGTGATTTCAACTGTGCAACTGTGCAATGAAGGAAGGTAATGGAGCATGCTGGTGGCTCAATCGCCTCTGTTCATTGATAATAATGAAGACAAATGTCAAAACATTAGTTGCTAATGTTGTAATGGAGTGGATGCTAGTAGATGCGCTCTGGATGCTACACTGCATTGGCTTTCAATATCACATGACCTTCAACATTTAACTCCTCTTGTTACCAGTCGTGGAGCTCTTCCTTTTGCTGCAAATACATCATTTCATGCTCATCAATGCAAATTTATACCTGAGTTCAAATGGCCGTCTTGAAGCACGGCTTTACACTTGTGCTTTTTTGTCTGCTAGTTAAAAAGACAGTGGGGGAAAAAAATGGCATTTCACATTTTCATGGCCACCTGGGTGTGTTGCATTGGTGAGTTATAATCAAACTAGCTGCATATCTGTGAAATAGAGTTGCTTTGGGAGGCTGTGTGTGTTTTCAGTAGCAGTAGTACCACTGATTTACAGATGCAGTCGCTGATACCACCAGATTGTGAGGCCAGATGTGAGAGGGCACTAAACAAACCCCTGTTTCTGAGAGGAGGTGACACTATGCATGCGTTCCCTCCTGCCCCTGCTCCAAGTCAACTGTGAAATTAAGATCAGATTACTGATACAGGCAATGCCCAAAGCAAAAAAGTTTGTATTTTCCATTTTTATTCAAACTTATAGGCTGTCTTTTAAACAACAGTCAGCTGCCTGCGCTGTAAAGACAGTAAATCGATTACTGTTTCCATTGTCTTCTCTCTTCTCCTGGAGCCTGCTTTGTTATTCACTATTTTTTTTTTTTTCCCTTGCCTTGAAGCTCACACAGCTAGCGTTTCCTTTTTGAATTACCCGATTGTGGGGGAGTTAAGACCAATCTGTGTGTGATATTTCAAGAACAGTTACCATGGTTATTACTCCTAACCTTCTGCTCTTACGTACAGTGGAGTAATAGTCAATGAGTGGTTGCATAGGCACAGGAAGTATGCAGCTTAGTTACAGCAGCTCGTCTAATTCATTACTGCTAAAATAAGTGAGAGTAATGTCTGTAAGACAGAAAAGAAAAAGCCTGATGCTAACTATTAGACTCTAATCACTGAGTTATTAAAGTTTCATTTGACCTAATGTAATTATGCAGACTTTACAGACAGAAAACAACGTGTTTGCGTTAATCGTAAAAGCTCAGACGTCTTCATGATCGTGCTGCTGCACCTTAAGGTTCAACTGTGGGTCGTCTGTTATTTAGTTTGTATCTTATTGACCTACTTGAAGTCTGACCACTTACTTGTCAAATGTACACCAATGACACAGCGGCGCAAACATGCTAAAAACTAAAAGCAAGCTGCATCCGCTTTCAGTTTCGGCGTTTAATGTGTAATAAACCTAAACTCACATTTATACCCATCAGCAAAACTAGTAGTAGTTGCAATACAAATGCATTGGAAACATTTTAGGTACATCACACATTCATGAGTCTAGTTTAGAGAGTCGTGAGCAGTATTTAATTCACTGCAATATATTGTAAATTGTAGACATGCTAGGAATAATTCAACTGCCAAGGCCTCGAAGTTGTACATCAGTGCTGTGATTCTCTCAGGCATCAGTTGAAGCACTTTATAGGCAAACTTGGGGAAACACTGCATAAGAAGACAAATCCGTAACATCGCTGTAAAATGCTTTTTAACTAGGAAAATATGAGCAAATTTGCAGATTTTTTTGCTTGTGGATAAAATGTTTCCCCCTCCCCCTCTTCACTCAATGAATTCATTAAACAAAATCAAAAGTCATCTACCACGGCTGCTACTGGAGGGTTTTGTGAAATACCACATAGAGAAAGCACCCCGGGGCAGTCAGCCTTTTCCTGAGGTAAAGCACATACCTGGAAGACTAGACCCGTCTCTCAGTTCATTCACCGAATGTGTAAAACAGCAGTCACAATCAAACACGCTGTGGCGGTTATGTCCTGGCTTCACTGTTTGTCGTTGCTAACGTGCTGTTGTATGTTTTCTGTTAATGTGTGTGTTTATACGCCATCAACCTACCAGATGAAAATGAGCCTTAATGGCTACAATCTGGCACATTTACATGATGGACCCAGGAGCTCGTGTTTATTAATGTTCACCTTCTTAAATAAAATAAACATAAACATAAATTGTGGCATTAGAGATAAGTGATGAAGCTGGATAACCATTTTAGTTATTGAGTGTTTTTTGTTTTTTTTTTTATCCAGCACAGTAGATTAAAGCAGTGATCCTCACCCCACCATAATGGCTTAATGGGGGTTGTTATGTTGTTATTAGCGACTGAACTAAAGCCTTCCCACATGAACATGAACGCGTCCACTATACCCATGGTTTTCCTTTAAGACCGCAGTAATTAGTTTTCCTCCCTTACTTCTTACAATTGCCGAATCACTCACCAGCAGTTAAGCCTTCAGTCTTTCATGCTGACCCCGCTATCACCATTTCAATCCGGCAGCCCGGATTTGAGGGGCTAATTTTGGAAAGGTTGCTGTAGCAAGCGGACGTATAAGAGGCCTGTCAAAAAGCTGTGCTTTATCGACAGCCTCCGTAATTTAATTTACCACATGTTGCCACATGTTGAAGTGTTGTCATGCTGAGGAATCTCCACAGGGGTTCCCTTCTTTATTGTTATTTCCTATTGGGGGAAAAAACGTCCCCGGGAAAACGGCCTGAGAAATATTTTAATTTGCCGCAAAACTTGAGGCCTTTGACTTCCATTTTTAAAGACTGACTTTACGGAGACCCCCCCACCGCCCACCTCCCACCTCCCTCCTGTGTTCTGGTGAAAAAAGGGAAAACCGTCCAACAGCTACACACACCTTCATCGTTGCTCCTGTGGTAAAAACCAATTCAGACGACTAATGGATCACAGTGAAAAAAGGGGGAGTGAAAGATGACTAGAGGCCATATGACTGTTTTCATTCTTTGGGGACGCTTGGCACAAAAACACTTTGAGACAGAAACACGGATGCTTCCCCAGTCCCTCGCATGTCACTGATTATCCTTATTAATACTGCTGGTGCACCAAATGAAGTGAGTTGGCCAGCGTTTGATATACGTAACCCCACATGGGAATGGTACAGCAGAACCAACACCGGATATGCAAAGCAGGGGCAAGAGGTTTGTGGAGAGGGTGAAGAAAATAGAGAGCTGCAGGCAGTGAGCAGGCTTTGCATGACTCCGTGGTTTGCTCTCAGTGTGTGAATTCTCCTTTTGTTTGGTCTCGTGAGCGAAACACAGATCCCTGGGCAACGCAGAGCCGGAGTTTTATGTTAATGAGCAACTTTCACCAAGTCTTCTGCCTTCTACCGCCTCTCAGATCCAGGCCAGGAGACTCTTTAGAGATTCATACCGCTCTGAAAACACCACCAAGTGATACAGCGTGCGGTGTTATGTACTGAAACGCCCGTTCTGGTCTAGACCTCAAACCATTGCTGGTTCACTTGATTCACTTGAATTTCAAGGTAGGAGTTCAAAGGAAAGCACGCAGTTTCAGCATCAGTCTTACTCTTACCTCGCCTATGTCAGGGTGCAAGATCTTTGCAAAATCTCTGTTCAATGATCTACAACTTGCTTTTGGCTGGTTCACACGTTTCAGGGCATTTTCTCTCTGCAGGCCACATCCAAAGGGTCAGCTGAGGTCTGAGTATTGAGCAGAATCAAAGAGTAGTTTTCTATTCCTGAAAACCTGTAAAATGCATTATATAGATTGCTTGAAATGCCTGGATATCTCTTCAGGATATGCCTTTTACTGAGTCTGTGAGTTTCCTTTTCTCCCCGTCTGTCTTTATCTTGTTCCCTTTCCTCTCTTTTCCTCTCTCTCTTCCTTGCCTCCATCTGCTTCTTCTCTTTAAAAAAGCCACTTACTCCAATGGTCTCCCTTAATGTGAGGCCATTCCTGTAGCGAAGGCAGACCCCTATGTCAAGAGCAGCAGTTTTCTTGGATGCTGTAAGGCCTCGGCAGAACCCATCTCTTCTTTACCCCGCTGGCTCGGGAACACTTGGTTCTTTTAATATGCTTTAGATAGTGAGTGCAGCACCACTGTTTAGGATACTACTACAGCATAAACGGAGGGGCAGGGGCTTTGAGGAGGAATCATCCGGTGACATTATCTACTCTTTACTCAAAACAGCGGTGCAGCCATGGCCCCCAATTCCACAGGAGCTTTTCTGCCTCATCTGCAAAAATATTTGTCTATTGACGTTTGCAGAGAGATGAACTTGTTAGACTCAAGCTCCTCGCTCATCGGCTACCTTTCTCCTCCCTTTTTGCTTGGCTATTTATTCTGCTGTCTCCTGCTCATGGCCTATGTATTATTAACCAGCAACACTGAGGTTTAGATGCAATTTGCTGCTGCTGTGTTACATTTAATAACTGCAAAATCAAAACGTAGCATTGCTCCAACATTCGCTCTTCAAAGGAGGTATAATGAGTGGAGCTGCAAAGTTCAAAGAGAATGGTTAAGTGTTTGTATAGAATTACACAGGGTGAGCAACCGTGCTTTCCTCAGAGTGATATTGAAAGGTTTGATATTTTACATGAAAGGGTGCTAAAGAGGAGTTTAACACAGGAAACAGGTTTAACCCTTCTGCTTTGGGCAACAGAGGAAATACTAATGCAGATAAAAGTCCTCGTTAATGGTCCCGTAAGTTTTTGTTGCTCATAACTTCGTGCCTTCCTGCCTCCTATTCCTCCCGCTCCCGCCGTCTCGTATTAGTTTTGCATTCTACACATTGCTCTTATTCCATTCCTCGCCGATACATCAGCGTTAACCTTGTTCTTTTCACAGCAATCTGAATAGATGTTCTCTTCATGTCTCTCTGTTCCTCTTTTTTTTTTTTTCTTCAATTTCGGTTGATTTTCAACGCTGTTTGAGTTTGAGTTTTGTTTTTTTGTTTTGTTTTGGGGTTGTTGTTTTTTTTAGGTTTGGTTTCTTTTTTGGGTTGTCCTTGTTTTGATATGTATTTTTTTTTTGTTGATAGTGCTGAAATGAAAGGCAGCAACAGACTTTTATGGATTTCTATTGCGCATTTAAATGTGGAGAGAGAATGAGTCATTTGTTTAAGCCCAAGGGGGTGCTAAGCTTGTTCTGCACTGTGTGTCGACACTGGTCCCCTGTTAATGTCACTGTCACTAAATAATGATGCATGCATGTAGACAGATGCGCTGACACGCACGCATACTCGCACACAAATTATTGCATCTGTGTACATTTGTTTAGTTTCACTGACAGAATCTCTGGGGGGAAAAAATCTTGTTATTGTATGTTTGTATGCCACATGTGTGAGTGAATTCCCCCCCTGAACATACACATAAGCAGATATAGTAAAACCTCATTTCATAAATGGAGCCTGTTATTGCTGGAAAATTACGTTTAAAGATACAGAAAAATCTCCGACGTGATAGATGAAAATGGGAGAGATAAAAATGAATCAAAAAGACTGTAGACTGTGGAAAATAAAAGACTGATGAAAAGGAGAGGAGGGAGCAGGAGAGGCTTAGAAGGTGGATGGATGGTGAGGGGGGAGGGAGGGAGAGGCGAGTGTTGAGCGGAGAGGAGAGAGAAAGCCGGAATGAACGATATATAGCCTCTGGCAAACAGAAAACAATTGTTACACTGCCTCCCATAACCCACTTCAACCTTAAACAGCAGATTTTTTTCACTCAATTAATTTCTACACATTGGAGCAGGGGCCTTGGCTGAAGCTGGGCTTTTATGTGCTCCTGCTGCTGCAAGGCCTATACACGTCTCTGTCTCTCTCTCTCTCTCTGCTCTTTCTCTCGCTCTCTGTCTCTGTCTCTAGCTTTCCCTTTTTTTTTTCCTTGAGAAAATGAACATTGTGCATTGGAATGGACTGGAACGCTTTGACAGACGAAGCCTGAATAAACAGGGAAGTAATATATATATATAGTATAAAAACAAACACCCACAAACAGTCGGCATTTGATTGTCTCATAGAACAAGAAATGCCTTTTAACCTAATCAGTGCTGCATTATCAAAGGCAGCCATGTAAAGCTTAATGCAAACTTTGAAATATGATTTAATCATACATTTATGTATTCAGCTGAATGTTTTCTGGTATAAGTTGATTTTCATCATGCATTGCATGCAAAGCTGGTGGAAAGCAAGCGCATGAAGACAATCCACTCTGACTTTCAAAGTACTTTTAAACACAAGACTCTCAACACAAAATGATCTACGACAAAAATAATTATGAAAAATGATAAGTTATAATAATGATAACAACATATAGGAGCAAACTGGGCCATAGTAGCCCTATGTGGACAGCAGGTTGACTTGCCTGAGGGCAGAGAGAGGGAGAGCAGGCAGAGACAGATGGACAGATAGATAGGGGAGGGCATGACTGAGCTGTGTCTGTGTGTGGTGAGTGAGGGCCAGTCGGAACAACATGAATCATGGCTCCAGTTGAGAGAGGAGGAGATCAGATCAATAACAGCCCAGAGGAGAGAGAAGAGTGAGAGAGAGAGAAAGAGGATGAAGGGAGGACACAGGAGGTGTTCATCACTGGACCACCCTGACTCCCAGCATGCTCACCTTTTTTTTTTTTTTTTTTACTTCTTCTTCTTCTTCTTCTTTCACAGTCCGTACAGTTAATGTATCGAGCGAAGCGCGCGTTAATTTTATTGGTTAAAAAACTCAAACACAGGCAGATACAGACAATGTGCTAATGTGCAACTATGACTTATTGATTATTCAAATGAAGACATGCACAGGCTATTCATGATCATCCACTGCAAAGAAATTTAATGTCTACTCTTCTGCTCATTTCACGTCGGCAAAGCAGTGACCTACACTTAATCTAATGAGTTGCTTTTAATGTGCATTTCAAAATATTACAGTCAGTGTGCAGGGAAATTTGAAAGGAAAGCACTGAGCAATTAATTTTACTCTCGCAGCCACGCAGCCTGTTTGATTGTGCATGTGCTAATTTAGTTGCTTGTGTGTATGTGTGTTTTTGTCCAGTGCACAGGGAGTGCAAAGGCTCAGCAGTGGTCATTTCTCATTAAGTGACCAGTGTGCCTCAGGGAAAGGCCTGTTTTTACAGAGCATGTGTGTGTGTGTGTGTGCCAGGAGCAGCTAGAGTTAGTGGCCAGTGTTTGGAAGCTGTCTGGATGTGCAGGCATGCTACACACACGAGTGTAAAATGGCCAAGCTCTGCTCGCCTCTCCGCCATTGTACTGTGGAACAGGCGAGCAATTTTTCCTTTTTTATATAATTTGGTCGATAAAGGTGAAGGACGTTTCATCGCTGTTTCTCCCTCCCAGCTCCCTCCTCCTCGTGCGCTCTGCTCTGTCTCAGAGTGAAATCCCGAGATAAAGCTCGGCGGCGCTCCATGTTTAATGGAGCTTAATCCCACAGATTTGAGATACGGAGCTGTGAGGTAATTCCCTCATGCCCATCTTCACTAACACAGAATGGTCATGTGACCAGCTAATTCTGCCCCTTTGCTAGATACAGACAGACAGGTGGACAAACGCACAACAAAAGGAACATAACTCTGCCAAGGACAAATGTGTTTGCTTTTTTTTTTTTTTTTGAAACAATTTATCAGGAAAACCGGTGGTGCTTTTTCTCCGGATCACAGAATGCTCACCATCTCATCTGCCGCAAAACCAGTTATTTTCTGCCATACTTTCCCTTCAACTGCGCCTCAGTGAAATGTGGTCATGTTTGCTTTGGACGGTCACTCAACCTCCCCCTTGATGGGGGGATTTATAAATTAATCTGCAACACAGAGACGACGATGAGCCAAAGTGACGAGTTTGGAGAGTCATAACTGAAAGCTTAGCGTCCACAGACAGGACTCCAGCCACAGCATCGCGTCAGGACGCTTGGAGAGAGTTAAGAGGGGCTGGCTGGCTTGAGACTATTTGGAGAAGCCCTGTGCTGGGAAGTATTATACCCACCAACAATCCTCCTTAAGTGATGAGCTGACACTAAGCAATTTACTATTCACCCTGCCAGTGAAAATATTTCCAATCTGAGTGCATAAAGCTCCCATGGCAGGCAATACGCCAAGCCCTCTTCTTCCATCTGACACTTTTTGTTTCAGAATAGCCACTGTGTGGTTCAATTTACCCCGAGACATGCTTGTCAGGCCCGCCTGACATGGGCTTTGTTGTCAATGTGTAAAACAGTCCACACGGATGATTGCAGAGCCGCGCTGGTTGTTAGCGGTAGTGAGCGGGGCTTGAGAGAGAGGAAATGTGCACGTTACCAAAATATGCCTGCATTTAAAATACGCTGAAAGCATGCTGAAAGGAAAAAAACAAGTAAACAAGCAACTCCACTTATTTAATCACCATTAGTATGAAGACTTTGTGGACTACATTCAACTCCCACAGACCCACAGATGTACTTTTCTGCTCTTACTCCACGTTTTCTCCCTTTTCCTATTGTCTTCTTCCATTCTGTCCTTATTAGAGGCTGACTTCTTTTTTTGGGAATCCCATGGGTCACAGAGATGGGAGTCTGTTCCACTATGTATCATAGGACTGGGACAGGGCAGGAAAAAATGTCAGCAGGAGCAGGCAGGGAGGGAATCACAATAACAATCGGCAAATAGAGTTTATACACAGCTACGGCAGGCGTTCTGAAGTATGATATGTATTTTATACTGTAACTGACAGTATAGTCTTCAAAAAGAGCTAGAAATGCTGATCAAGAGAGCGATTATTTATGTTTTTTTGCGATGGCAATTTTTGGTTCTAATGCCATAGATGAGCCTGTGCCCTCGTTGCTGTAGACGAACCGGCGAAACGGTGTGCATAAAACAAAAAGACATTGAATAAAAGAAACATAACATGATAAAGAACGGAAGGCATTGTTACAGGATTGGTACAGTACGGGCTGTTTTCTGCTACGGGATTGGGTTGGGTTGAGTATTTATTGTGGAAGTGAGATGAGACCCTGTCACCCTCTAGTCCTTGCAACCCTCCCCAGTGTCCTCATATCTTCTCCTGTCTCCTTCCCTCCCTTCTTTGTTACCTCTCAGGTATAAGACACCTAATTGTCACGGGAGTAGAGGCAAAGTACAGAAACACTGTACAGTTATTGTCCAAAACAAAAACAGCAGGGCTTGAGCGCTCAGAAAAGCCACATACACATAGGCATCAGGATGTCAATGCACTGGGGCAGAAGCTGAGTGTTCGAAGCTGTGTTTGTTTATTTGTGCGAGTGTATGTTTCTGGCAGGTGAGGGGGCACATCGTCCTTTATAGCTGCACTCTCTCTGGCGCTGTCACTTCAAAGTCTCAATCGCTTGCCATTCTGGGCCCCAACCACTGCCAACGCAGCCAATCCACCTCTGCCAAGGTCCTCCTCATCCCTCTGCTACTGCTCTTCTCTCTCCTCCTTTGCATAATTACCCAGGTAATTGTGGAGTAATTGACTGCATCACCTGCTCCTAGGAAGCTCTGGCATTGTTTAATAAACAGCTGGAATATACGCCACATGTTGTTGGAGAGCAAGAGCAGGAACATATTGGGGCAGAAGGGGAGGGCTGAAGACTGGGAGAGAAGGTAGGAGGAGGCGAGCGTGTACACATGCTAATTTCCCATACACGCAGACACACAGATATAACGTTCTCTAGGCAAGTCCTGAACTTGTTATGCAAGGTGAACATATTATTGCCTGTGGAAAGATTAGTGAGCGGGAGGGTAATGAGAGTGGGAGATGGATAGATTTAGAGACACAGGGAAGAGAGGAGGCAACAGAAAGTGAGTGAGAGAAAGTTTGAGGCATGAGAGAATAGATGGATAGATGGAAGGGGGAGCGAGAGAGGAGAGGGGGTGAAGCGAGCCTCTCAGGGCTAATGACATTAAGGAGGTCTGATGAATCGACACCCGCTGAGTGTTATTGACGTCCCCTGAGCTTGCCCAGGCAGAGCCAGCCTCCCAGCCCGGGTATTGGCTAGCCCTGCTCCTCAATTAGACTGCCTGATTAGATTCCCTCGGTTGTGCCCTCTCATGGGGTGAGGAGGGTGGCATGATGGATGTGATGGGCAGGATTATCAGAGGGGGGTGTCACCCATGCCCCGCCTGGGGGGCACCAGACGATGGGTTTGACCAGTCGTCGCAGGGGCGTGTAGGCGGAGGGCAGGGGGCGCGGCGCGAGTCTCTTATTGAGGCTGTCAATCACTGCCGCTTACAAGACAGAGGCTGTGTCTCTGCGCAGAGATGCACAGGAGTAATTACTATTCCATCTCACTTGGCATCTAGATATATGAGCCTGTTCACAACCACTGACCTCACGTGGCAACCCCTCACCATCTTTGAAATAGTTTGAAAATGCTCCATTTACATACCCTGTCCTTCATTCACTAATCCTTCGAAGAGGGACTCACTCAACGTAAGCGCGATTGCGTGCTGCAGATCCTGTGGTTTTATTTGACCGTGCTGTTCTATTCTTTCACCAAAGTAAATGTGAAAAACGCGAAAAGTCTCCGTCGTTAAGTTTTGCCATCATCTGTGTTCCTGCATTAGTCTCTAATGTTGAAGACGTTGGCTGGGATGTGTCCTTAACCCTATTCTCTCCATTTTCTGGTAGTGACAGTTTCTTACAACCATTCATCAACATCTTGGCTCTTGTGGTGCAAAAAATGGGGCAAGTCAGGTAAGTGTCCCAATTCAGCAGTTTTGAAAGGCAGTAACTAATGATATCTCAGGAACGGGGGCTGCTGCTGTTTCCCTGAGAACTTTCCTTCCTGTTCCATTGTGTGTTTGTGTGGCTGGATAGCTAGCTAATGGCCTGTCTCTGATGAATTAGGGGGTCTGACACCCTGCAAACACACTCTCCCAAGGTCAGAGCAGCCCACAGATTACCATATCCGGGGGCTTTAACAATCTAACACAGCCTCAAGTCAGTCGGATGACAATTGAGTCGAGCACACAAGAAGATAAGGGAGTTGGAGAATGGGGATGGGGGGGGGGTTGGCTCCAAAGGAAGAAATTGCTTTTAAAGTGGAGAAAACCTGCAGTGATCTCTGCCACTGATGTCGCCAACATTGGCTGTGATGCCAAGTGTCCATTTGTGCATCCCTCTCAGTTAGGGCACACTTGCAGTTGTTCACTCGACAATGTTATCCCTTTTCTTTATTGAAAGCTGGGTATTCAACCCTCCAGTCTGTGTTAAAGAATCCTCTTACACCCAGCAAAGTGTTTAGTGAATGTGCTGTGCTGCGGCACGTCCATATTTCTTCACAATAGCACCAAGTTGTTTTCAAATACAGCATAGTATAATGTTCCGCTAAGCAGTGTAACATATTGCATAATGTGTTGCGTTGATTCATAACTGAATGTGGTCAGTGTGTCAGCCTTGCCGAGAGGTAGAGTGTCACAAAGACACAGATAAAACAGTCACAGGGAGGAGAAGCTGTAGGCAATAGGAACATTTGGATTAACACAACCAAATGCATGCACAAACAGGACTCGCGTATATAAACCAAAAGTACAATCGTGCAAACATATATATGCACATGCATGCATGCTCGTGGAAGCAAATTGTAACACATAAGGGCATACACACATCCACCCACACACTTGCCAAATTTGTCTGCAGGGAGCTGGCTAAAATGTCAAGCTATGTGCATGGCTGCCTCCTGTCGCCGCCTCTCTCCTTATTTCACAGCAGCACCTGGTGGTGACAAAGAGCACAGAGGAGAGAGACTCCCCAGGAGAGGGGAGGAAGGAAAAGGACAGGACGGAAGAGGAGGCGAGACCGAGAGAAAGGAAAAGGAGAGTCCACCCATTCCCTAGACAACAGACCCTCCCTGTCCCATCATGTTCTACTTGCCTGTCAATCCAACTCAGGGCTGCTTAATTTCACTTTGAATTGACGATGTTGGAGCCCCTGCCAAAGTTTGAGGGATTTTAGACGTAGTACCAAAGCCAAGGAGCATAATGAATGAAAAGCCCCTTCCCAAATTGATTTCAAACTAAATCAAACCCTGGTATTCAATTATCTGCCAGAGCTGCCACTGAGGAACTTTAAAGTTGTATAGGCAGAGAAAGAGAGAAAGAGAACGAGGGGAGAAAGTGAGGAGAGGGAAAGAGGACGGTCGGAGCAGAATGCAAATGACTCCATCCCTGCGTGGTGTCAGAACAGGTGGCCCAGTGGTAGCGCTGGGGCTGATGAATGAGCTGTTGAAGTGGAGCCCATTGCTACCTCTAGCTAGTGGCAGCTCCAATTCTGCCTAGTTAAGCATTTGGCCTCCTCTGCCAGGAAGGCTTAATTGAAGAAATCATCACAGGGACCAGGACAGATCTGGTGTCGCTGGGACCAAATTGTCTGTCTGCCCAACCAGACTGTAACATCATAATAGCGTGATACTATCCATCCACTAATCACAAGAAAAGTGTTTCATTACAGGTTACCAGACCAGGACCAGAATCCTTATTATTATGCACCCGGTGTGAATTGCTTCGGCGTATTTGCTACAGTCAGGAGCTACTACTTTATGATCTGTTCATGTAGATTACCGGCTCCCACCGTTGTTTAAAGAATCCATTAAAAACAGCTCACAAAGACATACTGCTGCTTTGACTAATGCAATACATCATGTTGGGCAGCACGTGTATTCCTGGTTATCCTAACATGCCTTTATCACTCAGGTAATTACTGTTTTAGCATTATTTAATACAGGGTTACACTTGCACGAGGATGAAAAAAACGTCCTGTTCTTCTTCGTGACATTTGTTTCTGTTATTTTTTCTTTTTCTTTTGCTTCCTTTGTAATATTTAATTCAGCCTAACACAGTCCGCTGGACATTATTCACAGCAGACAAGCAGAGCATGAGGCAGGGAGCAGACGGAGTGCACCCCGATTGGTTTATCTTAGCGGAGACCAGTGACTTTTTTATTGTATAAAGAGAGTGAGGGTAATTATTGGTAAATTACAAAAACCTGTCCTGTCAGCGATATCAAGCAAAAACCAATCAAGTCATTGACACTGCAATTGCGTTCCAAAAAACAAGTAGCCTTTGGCCCCCTGCCGCACCTGCGCACAGTGTATCAAATGTTTGCCCTAACTAATGAACGACTGAATGCAATTATAATGTACTATCTCTGAAATTAGGCCTGCCATGGTGTTAATTACATAATTACTGAAGATGTCAGCTCTATGCGGGAGGGTGGAGTGTCAGTGGAGAGAGTGGAGCGCACAGGGAGGGATGTTTCTTTGCTTTCAGGGATGAACTATAGACGCTTCTTTGATTCATGATGCCGGCTTTGTGGAAAATATCGCCTTTGCCAAGTTAATTTTGAAAAGGCCAGCATATTTGGGCAGAGACAATCAGCCTGACCTTTCTGAGAACAACCCCGGTTTTCACTCTTTCACCTCTTTTTTTTTTTTTGCTCTTCCTTTCTTCCTTTCCTCTTTCCTTCTTTCTTTTTTCCTTTTCGTTCCACTGTTTCTCTTCCTTCCTGTCTCCCCCTCACTCTCTCCGTTCGGCCGGGCCGACGTGCACGTCCTTGACAGCGGCGTCTGCTAATAGAGACCGCCATTGTTTATCAACACATCCCACTGATGAAGCGGCCTTCCCGTTTCTGTTGGAATATTTGTACAAATTTATTGGAGGCTGCCTCTATTAGACGCAGGCCTTTGCTAGAAAACAAGCATGCTTCTGGTGTAGACAGACAATTGTATTCTCCTGCTTGTGTACTTCACTAATCAAGGCGACGCAGATGACTTTGCCGTTGTTCCGTGTGCAGTTATATCATGCAGATGATTGGAATATCAATTCATTCCACGCTCGCAGCCTCATGGCTAATTTGCACTGGCTGTATATCAAATGTGTCATGAGAATGGGTGCCGTATTTTCCTTGCAGAGAATATGGAACAGAATTTGTCATTTGCCATTCAATGTGTACCTCTCCCTGGTGCCATTTGGTATGGAAACTGAGACAGTGCGCGTGTGCGTGCGCGTGTAAGTGGGACAGAAAGAGTGGAAGTAAGTGTTACGTTGAGTGTGTTTGAAAGTGTTTGTCGCCAGGATCTGGAGCTCCAGACAGACACGTTATGATGGGGCCAGGGTGCCCCAAACGAGATGCAGATGAGGAGCCATGCTGAATAATCATGTACGATCACTGCTCTTCCACAGACGGGGAGGGGTCTCCATCGCAGCTGTTTTAGCCCAGACGCAACCTCACCGCCGCCCTTCTTATACCCCCCACCTCTCTCCCAGTCCACCTGTCCCATGTCAGTACTGCCAGCAGAACAAACTCTGATGAGACTTTTCCAGGAACTGAAAATAGTTTACCTCCTCCCTGCTCTCTGTTATACCTCCACCCGCTGCCTCCTGCCTCGGTAGTCTGCTGTTTTCACAGGAAATTAGCCAGACGTCCCCTGAGGTGGATCTCGTGCATAGCAAGATATCTGCCTGTCAAGGTGTTCTACGGTTTCTGCATTCATTTGCTGCTCAGTGTCTCTCTCTTGCTCTCTTCCCCCCTTCTTCTACCTCTCCATCTGACCCCCGCAACTGCGCTATCTCAGCAGTGAGCTTAGAGTCCCTGTCAGAACCACGGTGTGCGAACGGTGTTTTTGCCTTGTGTAACATCCAAAACGTGTATTTTTAACATCTGAAACTGAGGCGTAAAGATTATTTATTGATTTAGATTCCAGTGTATTAAGCTGTTTTCCCCCTCCCCATTGTTCATGCCACCCTGTTGGCCTTGTCCTCTGTGACTGTGGAAGATTAAGACATTAGTGTGACGCCTTTAATCACCACCTGTATCTTGAGCGTTATGCTCTAACCCTTGCCATACAGGGCCTGACATCACTCTTGAGGAATAATTGCTGTGCCTTGAGCTGATCTAGCCCAATCCCGGGCTGCACCATGGGTATCAGAACTTAACAACTCTTTGACCTGAGGCGCTGTATTTATCACACCTTGTTTTATGACCCCATAAAACAGTCCCTTGATGAATTTGATAGGCTTATGAAAACATTTCCATCCAGACGGGCTGTAACAGTTTCAGAGGGACAGACCTGTACAGTAACTTTCTCCATCGCCACGTTCTGCCCGAGGCCAGCCTGTAAACTAGTCGCAGCACTTCACGCCACTCTTGTTCTGCAAATTTAAGCAGTCGAGGAAACGGTATGATGAACGACTGCGGTGCTGAACAGTGACTGGGTGACTGATCAGACCGGCCCTTCCGCACAGGAGAAGTTGAAAAAGTAAAATTAGAAGCTTTTGGAAATGATGCATTAAAAAAAAAAGTGCAGTGACGTTGTTCTGCCTGCACAAACCACTTCTTTTCTGCAATTCCTTCTTACTGGTGTGCCCATTTTACGAGCGGTTATAGGTGACCTCACCTATCATCGCTTCATGCTTTTTAAGGACAGTTGGGTTGAAGTCGTGGAGTGAGTCATTGAAATGGGTCATATAGTGGCCCGTATTGGCCCCTGTACATGAGAACAGAAGGTGGACGTCAGTCACAGCGGGGGAGCCCGGGGAGAAGCTGCACCTCTCGGGATCTGTCCCCAGTAAAGAATCGCTGAAACAGGGAATTCAGTGGCCCAAGACTTCTGCAACACAAAGGACTGTCCTCCTGCTCTGGCACTCAGGGGACGCAGTCAGCAAAGTGCCTCTCTACAGCCAAGACCAGAGCACTGGCTGCATTGTGTGTCTTTTGTGCTCTGCCCCGCTTTTGCTTTTTTCTATTTTTTTTTTTTATTTTGTTCAACTGATGCAGACACTTGCGAGGTGCCAATGAAGGACGGCTCCCATTTGTGGATGTCTGACACAGCATCTTACAATTGCCCATTAAAGGCTCATGATTGGCCTTAAAGAAAAATGTCTGTCGCCTTGTTTTGGTGCAGCGGACAAAGGACTCTTAGGTAAAATGACCAAGTCAGGCCTGTGACATTCAAGGCTTTTAAGATGTAATGATCTCCAGTTTATAGTGATGTGTGCCTATTTGTTGTCTAACTTGATAATGGGAAAGTGTTTTCTATGGCGGATAATGTGGTACCCTAACAGGATGGATTTTAAGGCAGCTGTATGATGTTATGTGGTTTAGCGGTGGACAGGCGCATCGCACTGCCGGGGATAAATAAGCCCTCTCTGCAGCACTACACCTCCTCAGTTCAAGGATACGGGCTACCGTCACTAATCCACTGAATGAGTGTGTTGACCACTCAGCCTTGCTCTTCAATGCATTTACTCCGCATTGTCAGGCAAAGGGGTGAAAGAGACAGCCGCAGAAGAATAGAGTCACATGCGCACATGCTGATAGATGTACAACACATGTTCCACTGACAATCCCATAATGCTTAAGCGACAGGACGCATTTTGAAGTGCCAGAGAAAGTGGGTGTGGAGGGGATTGGGGGGCAGTGGCGTCTCCCGTGAGCTTACACCTCCTTATACTGTTGGTTGGCCCATGAAATATTAACAGTGGCTGCCTCCCCTCTGAATAAGCCAATAGAGTAGTAAAGGGTGAGGTCTGCCTCACACAGTGTTTAATGCATGCCCCTTAGGGCCTCAGCTTGGTCTGAAAAATAAGGCTTTTCTCTCACTCTTACCTTCACTTTTGTCTACACCTTTTCTTTTATTCTGTCTTTCTGACTGGCTTTTTTTTTTTATTCCTTTGCCCTAATGTCTTTTTCTCAATCTTTTTTTTTTTTCTCAAGCTGTCTTTTTTTTTTTCTTTCCTCCTCTGCTCCAAGGAGAAAGACAGAAAGCAAGAGACAGTGTAGGAGAGAGCACGAGAGAGG
The DNA here is from genome assembly GCA_008933995.1 of Datnioides undecimradiatus. Taxonomy (NCBI): domain Eukaryota; kingdom Metazoa; phylum Chordata; class Actinopteri; order Lobotiformes; family Datnioididae; genus Datnioides; species Datnioides undecimradiatus. The sequence continues at coordinate 6,100,793 of WARS01000071.1, read as the reverse complement.
AGAGCTCTGGTGAGTGGTGGGATTCAGTGGGCTTAATGTTATCAGATGGCCGGTGCGTTGGCTCCTCCGCCTCAGCCTGTTGTCTGTCCTCTAGCTGTGTTTTTGTTTTTTTCGCCATGTGCTAGGAGGAAATGGTTGTTCTATGGCGATCTCTGTTTTATGAGGCATGCAGGCGCTTTCTCATCTGTTCGTTGTTTTTCACCCAACACCATCGCAGTCTTTTCCTCCCACGGCAGAGCAGCAGACCACCCTTTACAAGGTGACTATAACAAAAAACAGCAGAAAGCATGAATAAATTAAACAGATGCTCGGATATCCCCCCCCCCTTTTTAATGGTGGATTTTGGACTGTCCTGCGGTTCGCGATATCCTCTGTTTCCTCCCGTGCTGGTCAGATGGACACAGTGTTGTGGTGTGTCAGTCCTCTCCATAATTTATTACCCCGTGTTTGAGAAGTGAGACAGTGACAGTAACATAGCTTAGGTGCTTCCCTGTTTCCGTCCAACCCACGTGAATTTGCACGCCAGTTATTTCTTAATCCACAGCCATCTGGCTGCAGATGATTGAGCGCCTTTTCCAGAGCGTCTTGCAGTACGTTCACTTGGCACCACAGAGTACAAAAAAAACCCCATTCCAATTTAATTAAACTGAAAGAATATCATTAGGGTTCTTAATGATGATTAATGTCTAAATAATAATAACATTTATGAAGTATTAGGGTATTAGAGTTCTAGTTGGATGTGAAATTATTCTCTCAGTTCAGGTACAGGACATTGTTATAACAAATAGCAACCCTCATTACTCATATCATTGGCTCCTGGGTTAGACATTCAGACAGATCGGGAATCCATTTTATCTCCAAGTTTACTCTCCACTGGAGTCTTTCTTCTTCGTAAAACTATAGAACATTCGGCGATCCACTCAGCCCTGAAAGCCGCTGACAACAAACTCTTTGTAGTTTTCTTCCTGTTGACTTATTTTCTTACTTTCCTCCCCCTGTGTTAAAACAAATGGCAACTGCAGGAAGCAAAAAGAAAAAAAAAAAAAAAACGAGCTGAAAAGTTGACATTTAGCTTAAATGGAGGTGGAATGGGCCGCAGGGATGCTGCTGTAACGATGCAGGGGAGACTAGGGCTTCTTCTCTCTCCCCTTCCCGCTAAAACAAGATTTATGACCTCACGAATACCATCATATTTTAGCAGCTGATGTACACAGTGGGAGGTTTATCTGGGATTGAGGGCTTTGCTGTTGAACCCATCAGTGTGGGGCTTCTGCGACTTACGTGGCAACATGCAACAAGAGGTAACGATGTCTGTGAGTCTGCCACGTGGCACATTATTTCCCACATATGTGAGAATTTTAAGCGAGGGACGTCTCGAACAAAAGAACAGACACAATGAAGGAGGGGGGTCTAAAAGTCAAGCGAGCTAAAAGTCAACTTCAGCGTTAAATTCCCCCTCACATATGATCCATTATCTTTCTGGAGGAGCATGTGGAGTCAGAGAGCACTGATAGAGAGATCTTATATTCATCCCAGCCCCCTGCTTTGCGTGTCATTGCTATACCCTCTTGCTCTTCCCTCACCGCTTTCCTCTGGCAGTGTAATTGACAGGCTTCAGCAGTTAAGACCTCCAACAGCTCTTTCTTCATTTGGAGACACTTTGTCGGTTTTAATCAGGGCTTTAATTGGCAGGCTGGCAGTGGGTGAGTGGCACCAGGGGCCGGGGCGTGGAGGCGACAGTGCAGTGACTTTCCCGAGATACCATTTGTACTTTTTCTTTCCGTCTTTCTGTCACCTGCCCTTCCATATTCTCTTCCTTTAGTTGCTCTCTTTCTTCCTGACCCCTTCTTGCTCCTATTCCCACAAATAGGCTTATCCTTATACTCTGCTGTTGTTGTTTGATCTGCTAACGTACATAAACACTCAAACACACGGTTACACATAGATTAAAAGAGTATGCTGATAGCATTACCGATAAAACAAACCTTACCATAGGGAATGCCGTAGACGTAATCCTCACATTAACACACTGCAGCTGTAAGTGTGTGTACGTATGGGCACAGTGACCGGGGGTCCCGCGGGCTCTTCCGTATTGCGTTTGAACCCGGGCTGCTTTGTGTGGCTGATTTCTCAGTCCTGCACGGCAGCTCGTACGGCAGGGCCAGTATGTGCCGCGCTCCTGCCAGCGCTGCTGAATCTAGGACACCGGGGCTCTTGTCTGTGATTCTCCCTCCTGCTGAGGTGTTAGTAATGCCAGGGGACAAGCTAGAGCGGATTGAAAAAGAGTGAAAAATAGGTGGTGGGAGGTAGAGGGAGATAGAGAGAAGTATAGATAGAGGAGAGAGAATATGTCCCAGAATTCTTTGTCAAAATCCTTTGTTGACAGCTGAAGCCCTGCTTTTGAACCTGGCACAGCAAAGCCTTGAATTGTCTGTCATTTTGATGACATGACAGTTATTGTCAGTACTGCCTGCGCTAAAGCATGCCTCTCTGCTAGTTTAGCCGTATCTCGCTGTGTATAGACTTTGTGTGTTTGCGCGTCTGTGTTGAAGTACGAGCGCTGGCTGGGAAAAAAAAAAAAAAAACTCCCTATAATCAACAAGCATCCTGTGTATTTGCCAGGCCAATTAAGAGTCATTCATTTGCTAATGAAGGCCCTGTCGAGGTCTAAACTGCTCCTAGGGGCATGCAGACATGCAGTCAGCACACACGCAGCCCTCAGCAAAGCTCAGCGCCACCAACATAGTCATCAGTCTGTGCCCGCTGCTGTGCACGCGTCTCGCGTTGCCCACTCAGCACATCTCACCAGCAGCCCCTAAACACTAAAAAGTATAATTGAATTCATTATTTCCTGTTTTATGACTTGTTCCGCTGTGGTTTTAATTTGTCCTGTAAAAGATGAGGCAGGCAGGCAGTTCTTCTGCCTTGAATTCCCTCCAGTTCCCCTCTCCCAGGCTCCCTTGTTCTGCTACCGAGCTCTGGATTTTATGAGGCGGGGGTCTCCTGTGCCGTGGGAGCCGTCTCTACCGCTAATCAACTCCTCAAGGTTGCTACCTCCGTGCCAAGCAGGGGGAGGTAGAGGTGTGCTGCCAAATCGCGTGCCTAGCTACCTCTTTAATGGGCTAACTGCTTGACCTTCACGATGACTCCATCCTAACTCCACTCTGAAGAGATGGCCCATCTGTGTATTGATTTAGTCATGAGAAAATAATCTGAAAACATTTCTGTCAATATTTCCTCCCTGCCTTCAACTTCCTGGGGAGAGATGATGTTCAGCACAAGTGCAAGGTTATCAACAGCATCTTTGTGTTCATCGGAGACACACTGTATTTTTTGGTGATAAGAAACCTTTATTTTAGACTTTCTTAGACACAGACTTGGCAGAGCAGTTGTGCAGTCGGTGCCTCAAGGCTCTTCACTTTGGCCCCAAAGACTGAAGATGACTGCTCTGCTGCCAGCAACGGCTGCCTTACCTGTTCCCCTGACTCCAGAGACTTTCTCCGTTCCCCCCGCCTTGATTCTCCCTCCCACCTTCCCTTTTTACTTATTTTCTTGTGTCCATACATCAATCCCTTCATCGTGTGTTGCTTTGCAGTATGCTCAAGGTCTCTGCTGGGTAGGTAAGAGATGGCTTTGTGGGATTTCTGACCCCTCGAACTCTGACCACAACAGATTTTTAAAGCGACGCTGGCCGGACTGAGCACATCACGCCAAGCTATTATCAAAGAACAGAAAAGAGCTTTGTGCTGATATTTTCCGCAACCTTGATAATTCAGTAACTATCAGCTAATGTGACATTGCATGACCTTGGGTATGAATCAGATCTAGCATCCTTTGTCTGGATTGGCTTCAGCCAATGGCAGTTCTTTGCTTTTTATTCGTCACTGAAACTGTTCGTTAAAAGGTTTGTTTCTGACTTCGGCCTCCGTTTCTTTCTTGGTGTTTTGACTGTAGCCCTACGGAGCAAATGCGGGTTTGCGTTCTACCGTTTGGTGAGATGTAACAGTTTTCATTTCACGGTGTCAACATAGAATTGGAGTCAGATCATAAAGCATTATTGCGCTTATACAGAAAAGGAACAGCGCCGTAAATCGGGAGAGTGCACTCCTGGCTCAGACGGAGTCATCTATTGTGCATTTTTTAGTACATATGTGTTTAGTGGTTGGGTTGAGCGTCAGTGATGACGATAATGATAATAACAGGCAATGTACCATGTATTCATCTGTTTGTTTTAAGAACTCAATTTGGCAGGAGCGCCCGGTGAGACATTTTGAAATGCATGAGAAACACCGTATTAGCAAAGAAGGAGAAAATGATCCTGCATCTTATGCAATTTGGGAATGTAGGCCACCTGGTTGGTATAGGGGTAAATGTAGGTCTTCCATTGTTCCTGCTGTGTGTGGGTCGAGCTCTGATGATGTCATGCGCAGTTGTTTTCTATAGCGGGATCCGCTGTGGGCGGCTGGGCCTGGCGCAGAGGTACAGGGGGGATTTGGCAAGTGCCGTAATTTCAGTGAGATCGAGAAAAGCCCTAAATACAGATGGAGATAAGCTATGTGTCAGATCGCAAAAGTGACGAAAATCCAGAAATAGACAGCCATTTCAGGAAGAAAGGAATGGGCTGTCGCTATACCAACAGATGGCCGCTTATTGCAGTACTTGGGTAAAATACCTCAGAGGTGTAAGTAGTTTTATATAGTTTTGAATCAGAGTTACATTGGTGACACTGCCCTATACTTTTAAGCGCGGGGTTACTGCGCTGTGTGACGTGTAAGCGATGTCAGCACATGCCTTTAGGTCTTTAGTGCCGTTGGACAGAGTGTATTAAGAGACAGTAAAATAAAATAAAAAAAAAAAAAGACAAGCTGCATGCACTGTGCATTTGAGTAGCTCGGGGGAGGGGGGCGGGGGGCTGTTTTGAACACATGCCTGGCACGTACGACTCAGCCGAGCAAAAGAGCTTTGTATCCTCCTCACCAGGGGAAATAAAGAGAAGGTGAGACAAAAAAAACTTTTCCATTGCTCCAGGCTACTGTTACCTGGCAGCCGCCAAGGAATTTAAAATATCATTCTGCAGCTGCATATATTCTAGATCTCTGTGAGAGACACACACTCGCCTCATAGAAATGATCTCTCTCTCTCTCTCTCTCCCTCGCACACACACACACACACACTCACACACACACACACACACAAAGACAGAGGTGCACATACGCACAGCATGTCAAACCTTCAGGAATACACTACAGAGGGGGGACGAGAGACTCCTGCCAGGCCTCAGGCAGAAAGAGGTGGTGGCTTTTGTTTTGGACGTTGTTTCTGTCGATGTCTAAAAAAATGATTATGTTAGTTTCTCACTGTCACCCGGGCCTGCTCCTTTGACTCCCAGCCATTTGCATAGGCAGCGTTATTCCACCAGGAAATATGGGGCAGCTTTAAGAAAACTCCACTTTGGAGAGGCGGGCGGAGGAAAGGCGGGTGGAGGAGAGTAAGTGATAGTGATAGACGGTGTGATATAAATAGAAGTGGTGATGGCAGGATAATGCATGGCTCTTCCTGCCGGGCCGAGGTTCAGGCCTGTCAGTGAGACGAGGAAGAAGGGAGGAGGAGAGGGAGAAAGAGGGAGAGAAGAAGGGGGAGAACAGGGGGAAAAGAGGTCCGGGTGTCTTTTCCAGGTCACCGTGGGCTCCTAGAGGTGCAGGAAGAGCCCTTGATTAATTATGATCATTATTATCATCATCTTGGCCAGGGGCATTAATCACAGCCATGTCAGAGCGAGGACCGGACAGGGGGCAGGTGGAGAGTGGGAGGGGGAGATGGCCTCATAGTGGACATAAGAATGCTGGCATGTTAGACACACCCCTATCCCAGTTTCCCTCGCATGTGTCAGTGCTCAACATCCATATGTCTGCTGTCAGCCCGGCATCTATCAAGGGTAGGCCTGTTGTCAATCCGCCTAGCTCCCACTGCTCCAAAACAAACGGGGTAAACGCACGGTGATCAATGATGGCTCTTTGCTTGAACTACATGCCAATAAAGGCAGCCAAGTATGAATTGACTGCAGCTAACTTGACAGCCAGTCGACTATCCGGCAGAAAACGTTGTTTGTCAGGACATCCGTCGTTAAACTGTAATGAGTGGTTATGACAAGTTGCGTTAGTGTCAGCACGCCGGGATCTGCAATAAAGCCGTTCGTCTCAAGGTTCAAGTGCTGTCCCCGCAAATCATTTTCAAATACTCTCACAAGCGTAGATACTCCTCTAAAGACACATTTCGATACCTGCGTATTGATCCTTTTTAAGCAAAGGCCTTTAGATTTTTATATTGTCGGATTCTTGGAGCTGTTAATAAAAAAGTCAGATCGTGTGGATTTCAACTGAGAGCTCGCGTCCATCTCCTGTTTCAAGTTTCAGCACGATTAGCACTTATTATTATTTTTAGTACATTTGGGTGTTGATCCGAGTTTTTGGTGTTTCACTATAATCTGCAGCGTGTCGTATGTTGTCAAATATGCACGTATATGTTGTTATTTGTGGTGCCAAATGCAAGCATTTTACAACGCCGCGCGTCTCACTCTGTTTCACTCTTACAGTCGAAAACGTTGCGTCAGACGCTAAGTAAAAGAATCACTTTACTCACACGTCAGAGCCTTTCGCTGTCACTGCTTTTTTTTTTGCCTTTTCCTCTGCTCCTCAGTTTTCCTCATTTGACTTTTTTTTTTTTTCTCGCCATCTATTTTTCACCTTCACATCCCCTACCCGCTCTGTGTGTTACACCTAATGATGGACAACTCCACGCAGCCATGACAACCGTGAGCTAGGATGTGTTCGTCGCCAGCCAGCCGGCAATGCTGGGCACTCCACTCTGTCGAGGCGTCTCTCTGACTTTTATGAATACATGTACACAGCTCAGAGCGGCGGTGGATTTGTCTTTATAAGTCTGGGTGACACGTCCGCAGCGGCCCCACTTCATTTATTCCACTTGCGTAGATTAAGGCTGGCATTACAAGTAAGGTCACACCATGCATCAATGTTACCTCGACACCACAGCGCTGCTGAGCGTGCTCAGGCGTTTCCATTACTCCACCCCAGCTTCTCCACAGGAAATTTCCATCAATTTCTTGTTTTTGCATCTTCCTCTTACCCCAATTTCCCCGATCCTCAGGCCCGTCTCCTTCCTCCCCGCTGCGGTGTGTTGCTGTGAGGCTAGGACAGGTGTAAACACTGCTCCAGGAACGGCTCTGAGCCTCACACTGTGTCAGAACAGGTGCGCTTCTGGACAGGAGGTGTGAGGCAGGTGTTAGATGAAGCCTCGGCTCACGAGTGTAACTGTCAAAATGTCTGTGTTCCCCCTTCTGTGATGACATGTTAATCCCTAACACTTGGTCTCCACTGGGAGCTTCTACACCAGTCAGTCCGATAATAAACAGGAAGTCAAGGAACATCCTTTCCTGACACCTGAAAACTAATTAGATTTTTAGCTACTCTGTCCTATCACGCACCCAAACCCCTCTTTCTGAGCCTCTTAATTCCTGCTCACAGTCGAAACCTCTAGCAAGTTGCTATAGTTGCATGAAGATACTGCGTGCAAAGTAGGTTATCTCAAGCTAAAAACGCATCCCTGCTTAGGTTTCTCATGAGAGGAGGAGAAGTTTGACTTTGTAAATGCAGCTTGGTGGTGGTTGGTGGGCTGAGGTCCTCTTGACCTTAAACTGGCCTCTTTTAGCGCAGGGACTCAGGGACAGCATCGGGGACGGTCATTTGTCCTTGCAGGTCCGGGTCCTTGTGAGGCAGGGAGAAGAGCTCTTAGCTGTGTTGGTATTTATATCAGCGCACTCCTTGTCTGTCCAGGACTTTACACGGGCTCCCTCAGCCTCTTAAGTAGGGAATATCTCCTTGAAAAATAAACTTGACAAAGGAGAGTGTGACAGTCCTCAGGGCTACTCTTTGCCTGTTTTCAGCGCTGTCTTGACTGTGGGTAAAATATAAAAGTCTGTGGGAAAAAAAAAAAAAAAAGTTGTTTGAAGTGGCATGGCAGTTTGATGTGTATTTTCTGCTGTTTACTATATCTGGTGTTGATTTGTGGTTAGGATTTTCTGGCATACTGTATGTGTGTCAGCCGCCAGTGTCTCAGTCTTCTGCCTGTTGTCTTGTATGAGTCTCCATCACAGGCCCGGGGTTGTATTTTTATTTTTTTTTTTCTCAGGCTGTTGGGAGGATTTATTCGTCTTTTACTACATCACTGAAACAGACTCGTAACTCATGAATGAACTCCATTCCACTCCAACGCCCGGGCTTGCCGCGCTTCAAGCTCCATCCTTAGCATCTTATAGCCGTCAATCAGGCTAATCTGCTCCCCCTCACGTAGCCGCAAAAGGCTTTCGCTTCTCCCGTTGACATCAGAGAACGGCAGGCCTGCCCTCTAACCGTGCGTCCCAGCACCGGGTTGTCCGGACAACATCTGGTCAATCCAACACCGGCCCCAAATAAGGGTCAGAAACGCCAGAGCAGTGCAGCAAAACAAGACGAACTGATAAAAAAGAAAGGGTAGTGATGATTTCCGCAGTTTAGTTTTGTTGCTGGCTGTGTTTTATACACGGCGAATGATACGTTGTTGTCATTGCTCGATAAAACGGATCTCACAGGCGCAGCGCTTCCATTTTAGCGCAGTTTAAAATATTTTTTCATTATTATGGCTGACTTCTTTTCGAATGTTCACAAACAATGATTGCTTCATATTTTACAGGCTCTATTGATTGTGCTGTCGCCAGGCATTTTCTTTTGGTAGTCGCTCAGGTGATAACATTTCTCCGTCACCGGCCTTTTGTGCTGTGATGGTGGGAGTCTATGGGACGCGAGGGCCATCACTGTCATGCCCGCGTATCTAAAAATGACACATAGATGACTGCATCATGTAAAGGTGACATTTGAAGTGACACAGACATGTTGCATTATCAATGCAATGTTTGCAGCATTGAGGTGACCTCCTCTGCTCTCATCCCCAGCTTTTATCCTGCCTGCTTCACCTTTGCCAAACGCCAGAGCTGTTTGTCATGGATGATTTGGTAATAAAATGAGAAAGGTGTTGAGTCAGCGACAGAAGTCTCCGTTCCACCTGGCCCTCTGTCATCCCTTTCCCCTTTCTCACACACACACACACACACACACACACACACGAGCAAGCAAACACACACTAGGGCATGCACATGCATAAGCTCACTCACACAACTCTCTCAATGCACACATGCACAAGCCCACAGTCTGTGCGTGTGTCTAGATCTCTTTTGCACGCACAGAAAAGATTGCATACAGGAGTACTGGCAATACACACAGCGCAATATACACACGTACTGTATGCTCTCTTAGCCTCTCCCTCTGTCTCCCTTGTTCTTTTCCTAACCTACCAGATGTTTCATCTTCCCTCACGTAAAGTTGGCCCCAAAGACATTTTGCGGTGCTGATTACAGCATACATAAACTTGCTGTTAAACACTTTTAAACACCAAAGTTCTGGTGTGTTACATGCTGCACGCTGCACCGGCGTCTCGTATAATATGAACACGTTGATTCAAAAGTCACGGTGCAGCATTTATCATAACACACTTGATTTCGCTGGGTCAAATGACTCAGCAAGCCAAATAATTGGTCTAATGAAGTGCAGAAAGGAGTCTGTCAGGAGTCCTTTTTCTGTACCAGATACACATTAGTTCACACTACTGTAGCTAGCATCACTGACTGACGGAGAGGGGAGTATGGTAATGGAGAACACGAGCTTGACGGTCTCTCGGGAGCTTCAGCTGACACGAAAGGGCTGCTCAGCAGTGTTCTGCCAACTCGAATACTTATAGGAGTGAAATTTCATTGCGCATGAATGGTTTGAGTGATACGGCTACTGTGCATGTACTTCGTATGGGGTACAGACATCATGCGCCGCTTCACTGATGACAGGCTTTTGTAGATTTAAAACTGGAATAAAAGGCACTTCTGAGCGATATGATATTACAGTTAATCTTGCGTTATTCAAAAATAGCTTTTTTTTTGTGTTTTGTAGGGTGGGTTTATGCGAAGCGGTGACCTAACGATGTTTTGGCTTCGGTCTCGCAGCTGAATATTGAGTGCCTTATAATAATCCGTGGCACCAATGTAGTGGTTGAGGATCATACATTATGCAGGCTCTGATATAAAGCTCTGTAGTAGGACACTCAGTGGACCTAACCATCCTCTGTTCTTCGCACATCTCTCACGGACACACGCACGCGCGCACGCACGCAAATAGACAGACATGCATTCAAAATCGCACTCATTCACGCAATTCATATCGCACTTACTCAACTATCCTGCTGTCTCACCTAAGCAGTGCTGACTTTATCCAAGCGCACAGAGCAAGTAAACAAGAGTTACCAAGCAGCAGCTCCTCAGATGAATATTGTATACACCTAGTCTGGCTAAGTGTTGTTGTTTATGTCAGGGACAGTGTTTATGGTGCTTGGAGGGCCTCTTAGTGCAGTTAAGTTTCTACAGCATCCCACTATGGCCATCAATTTCAGTACAAGATCGTCTAGGTTTGTGTTTTTGCTCCCCCCCTCTCCTCCCGCTCCTCTCTGCTCCTCCCTTCTTCCGTGCTCGGCTGGTGTTGCCTGCCTTCTCCCTCGTCTCCGCTTGCCCATCTCACCTTCCTTCCTTCCAGATGGCGCATTTCACAACCTGCTAGGCACGATCAATCAAGCCCAGATGCAGACTGGGCTATTAAGGTCAGTAATGATCGGCCTTTGAGCGTTATGGGCCCGGCTCCTGTTGTAAAGCCATGCATCAAACTCTGTTCCAGCACTCAGCTCGCCTGCCCTTAACAAGCCAGCTTAAAATATCGGCCGGAGGATACAAAATGAAAAGGGTACAACCTTATCTCTCCAAAGACAGGCCGCTGTAGCCCCAAGGTGTAATAAAACTACAGAACTTGGCCGTCGCCTGGAGTCATCTCTTTTATAAGCAATATCTTTCAAAGATCAGCTAAGCGGTGGGCTATGGGTGCTGGGTTGAGAGATGTAATGCATCACACCATATTCCCCCGCACAGGAAAAACCTCTGCTCACTATTCAAGCCTTTTCACGGGAGCTGGGTTCTTCCACTCCTACCTCACACCCCACATGGGATTTCGATTTAATTGTATGAGAAGCCCAGGGTTTGAGGGGGGATTTGACAGGGTCCTGAACCCTGCCCCATCAGCCCGCTCTGACCATGTACAAATGCATGAGGAGGAGCCGAACCAAATCACACACCGGGGAGGGAGACACCTAGAGGTCCTTGAGGACAGCTGCTCCTTCAGTATGGCGCTGGGTCGTCATCTAACAGTTGCTTTAAATCCGCCTTATTGAGTTACCTTCCCATCAACCTTGTATTTACACCTGAAAAAAGCCGAGTTCGAGGAGTTTCAATCCAAGTAATGATTCGATTTGGATCCATTGAATGCCAAGAGGCGGCGGAAAGCAACTGAGACCGCGGCCAGGGGGGATGGAGGGTCGTGGGAAATGCGCGCCCATTGGATGATTGATAATCACAGCAGGGAACACTTGTTATATATTTGATCATCCTGTCGCTTAAATCCAACCAACAGCATTTACCGATATGGTTTCTTTGCAACTAGACGCTCTGTGCTTAGAGGAGACAATAAGCAGTGTCTGGGTTATGTCATACAGGCTGCAGAGGCTGTTCATAATTTTACTTTGACGTCGTATATGTAGACGTCAGACGGGGATGTTGTTAAACGAAGTGCGTCTCGTGGCTACACACAATGCACCGACCGCTTTCACATAAACCAGTGATATTGCACTGATGCAATAAATAGCCATTTAGAGCTAATGCTAAGATGGAGCTTGGTTAATGCATGAAAAGGAGGAGACGAGACATTCAGAGAGAAATATGTGGCTTTTACCCGGTGTTCATCATTAACTGTTTAACATAAAAGCAGAGCCGAGACCCCTCCCTGTGCCTAGATGCTCGGACTGTACAGTAGCGGCGGCGGTTTACTTATTCCATCCATCTGTCTGTACAGGTAATTACAGATTTTGAGCCTGGTTTAGAAAAAAAAAAAATCATTTCCCTTTCAGCTTTGCATAACCCATTTTCATAGGAACTGGAACAAAAACAAAGACTGGCTCAGACTCTTTGACTGCGGCAACGAAAATCTGCTTTTTGTTCAGAGCAAAGGATGGGCCTTATAAAGAGCCATAATATTCTGGACTAAAGCAACTGTCACCCCAGCCTGGCGCTGTGTGTTATGATTACTCTTTGTATCTGAGAGCACCGCATGTGTTGCCAGCATGTGTGGAACACGGTGTCTTCCTGTGTATATGTTGATGGGGCGTCTAGGTGTACTGTGGTTGGCTGATGATGCCGCGCGGCGCCGTCCCTGGTTGGCCAGTGGCCTTGATGTCACCCCAACCACGGCGCATGCACCAGCAGGCTGGGAGTCCAGGTCAGCCCAGCCAGTCAGTCTGGAACCTTTGCACAGGCCCATAAAACACAGAAGCACAGAGCAGAAAATTGAAAGCATCACGGAGGTGCCATGCCTGTGCTGGGGAGGAAGATAAAAGTCTTTGGCCAGGGTTGGAAGCATCTTAGCTGGAGATGCATGCTGGGGGCTGTAGGATTTAATAACCTAAGACCAAGGGGTTGTGGGGCCGCGGGCGCACAGCTGCAGTGCACAGTAATAGTTTACAGTTGTATGACAGTAAACTGCACACGCCTATGATTAATAATACAGCTGTAAGGCATGACAACGTAGTGGTGTCCTCTGTATCTGTTTTACCATTCTATGTATTATAGATAGACTTTGGCGAACTGTCTTGTCATTCACTGTCTTAGATATGTGACTAGTTGTCATGTTATGGCCTGTCATCGGCCTGTCTCCCAGGATCAAATGATGCTTGCCCAGAGAGACACGGGGTGTTTGTAGCACCGTGTGTGTGACATTTGGATGAAGTCATCACAGCTCCCGTTTGATCACCACGGCCCCTTTGTGGACGTCACTGTGACTAAAGCTGTCATGGAGGCAGAGGCAACATGATTTATCCTCAGAGCCACTCCTTCCTGCCACCTTTGGCATTCTGTTATAACATCACGAGGCAATAAGCTGATGGATTTTCTTCAATTTCGTCCGAGCCTAAGCCCTGTTCCTCTTCCTTCCCTCTTTCTCTCCAAATTATTCTCCTCCATGCTGTGCTGTCCACCACTCTCTGCCACACACCCCTGTCTTACCAACGCCTGTTATTCTTCCATTTTTAACTGCTTGTACTCGTAAAGCCGCTGTGGGTTTTATCAGCGGAATAAAAGCTGAATGTTAGCCTTAGTGCACTGGGCCATTCCTTCAACTCACAGCCTGACAAATGAGTTGTGACCTTGAGTAATATTTGCCCATTATTCAGAAGGCACCCGAGCAGATATTAAAAATAGCCCTCATTTCACAAGCCACGGTGGAAGACGTGGTGGAGGTTGGCTGTTATCGCAGCGCGTGTAGGTGTATACAGTGTGCATATACATATGTTTCGTTCTTTTCTTCCCTGGAAATACTTTGTGAAATTCAGATAGCCGTGAGTCAAGGTAAAGATACAAGAGATTAATTGTATTCTGGCTCAATAAATTGGCTCACCGCAGGTACTTCACAGCAACTCCAGCAGCGGTATAAAATACTCCACTCATTTTTTTCAGTTTCGGTGACATCTCATTTTGCAAGTTTTAGTGCCGTTGTAGCCGATGACAAACTAGCCTGGTTTTAGTGAAGTGAATGCTTAAAATATTCAGTTAGAATTGAATTAATTAAAGGGTTTACTTCTGCGCTTCCATCAAGTTGGGGGTGTAAAAGTTTCAAGTTTCTCAAACCTAAGCTGAGAAAGGTTGGTGACAACATCGGGGTTAGCTTTTCTGACATTGCAAGCATGCCTCCAAAGCCACGGAGGACCAACGGCATACTGTGAAAAGGTTTTACAGGGGCCCAGCATCACTCTTAATGATAAGTAAACCATCTTCATGCGTAAAAGTTAGGGTGACGGCGCAATTCATTTTTTACTCAATCTAAAATCTCCATGATGACCATTTAACACAGTCACAGCGGGACAGTAGGAGATCAACAAGTCGGTCAGATCAACAACAACAGAAAATGCCGCATGCATTAAAATATGATGATATGCCGAATCAATAATGACAACAACAACAACAATAATAATAATAACATTATACACTGTTGCCCATAAAGTAGCTGTTGCCCATAAAGTAGCACCATAGCACCTGTGTCACCATAGCACCTGTGTCATCATAGCACCTGGGTAGAAGTGACTACCCAGTGACCTTATTCCAACTTTATGGGCAACAGTATATTATTATTATTATTATTATTATTATTATTATTATTATTATTATTATTATTATTATTATTATTATTATTATTATTATT
>WARS01000071.1:5995667-6083598 GCA_008933995.1 Datnioides undecimradiatus | reverse complement strand
TCCTTTCCACATCAAAGGAGTAACTGAGGACTGAAACTGAGCCTGTGTCACTGATATGATCCTATCCTGAACATAAAACTTGAATAAACAACAGATCTTGACAAGAATGATTGAGGAAAATAAGACAAAAAGGTGATAATTGCACTTGGTCACAATGTTAGGAAGTTAGTTTATAACTTTATTATTATTATTATTATTATTATTATTATATTGATTTTGTTATTATTGCTGCTGTTGTTGTTATTGTTATTATTACAACAGTAATAACAATAATAACACTATATTGTTGTTGTTATTTGACATTTTTTAATTATCATCATCATCATCATTCATGCTATTAATCATCACGTGGATCTGCTTTAGACAGTTTTATGGTTAGTCTTGTTTAGTCACAGCTGTACTGTGTTGATGACCCTCTACAAGCCCCCTGTACACTACCTGCTACGTACCAGACTGCAGACAGAAACAACTAGTGACTAACTTGTGAACACAGAGGAGCATTCGGCAGCTAACGTGTCAGATATTTGGGAGGGAGGAAAGCAAAGCTAAAGGAGAGGTACGAGCACAGCGCCAAATTAATGATGATGTTTTTAAAAACTGGTCTGGTGACAAGTGTTGCTTCACCTTACAGGTGAAAAATGTGTTATTGTAGGTTTGATGTGTGTGTTTTCTTTAAAAATGTGGTAAAACACGTTGTAAGGTGGATGAAGTCATTATCTTGCTTATTAATTGCTTAATACAACTGACCGTCTACCCTCCATACTATTGTTTAGTTTCTGCTGATTTATCGTATTTTTTGTTGACAAAGATGCATTTTTTTTTGTCATTGTAGTTTGTTTATATTGTGAAAATGTTAATAACATTTAAATTTGTATGTAACAGCTCTCTGATGAAATTTACACTGGCAGGAACGTCTGTCAGTAGCCCTGATCTAGCTTGGACTTAGCCGCAGTAAGTCTGGATCCAGCCCCGGGCTTTAGTCCGAGAGCCTCTGACAGCATCACGGGGTCCGAAGCCCTTATGCTTCCCCCTCTCCTTTCCTCCCATCCTCCCACTCTGTCCCCTCTGCCTTTCGGCCCCACAGAGGGCTGTTTAGCTTCCCAGGGGCCAGAGCATGACCGCATGGCCGCTCTGCTGAAAGGCATGATGGGTAATAAGTGGAAATGGCAGTGATCCGGCTCACGGCGCTCGCTGCTCCCGCTCCCCCAGCTCACAAATGCCAGTGGATGAAGATGGATCCATCCCTGGTTTGACCCCAGTAAGGGCTCTTGCTGTCACACCCTGTCTGTCCCTCTCTTTATCTCTCACTCCCGATCTCTCACTCTGACCCCAAAACACCACCTTGCTCTCTCTTTAGCCCTGCGACCTTACTTATCTCCTTCTTATCACGTATCCTCTCTTGTCCTCTTCTTTCACTTTCCCTTTACAGTTCCACATAGCACTGTCAGCCCTCTCAGTAAGTCTCCTCCCTCTCATTTTCATCCCTATTATATTTTTTTGGTCACTCCTTCCCTCATTTCCCGTGGCTTATTACCTGCTACACCTTCCCTGTCCTCTTTGTGGTTTCGCTCCCTCCATCTCCTGTTTTTCTTTTACCGATGCCGGCACAGTTTCCTCTCCCTCTCCCTCACCCCTGCTTTTTCTCTTTCTCTTTCTGTTACTCGTCTGCTACTTTTATTCTATAACCCTCCTCACCCTTCCCGCTCCCTGACCCGCTCCCTCCCTCCCTCCCACCCCACCGCCCCTCTCCCTCTCTGAGCTGGGTGTGCAGGCAGCTCCTGAGTGGCAAGGTGACATTGTGTGTCATATCAGCATTCCACGGCAGTCCCCTTTCTCTCCAGAGAGTAATTATTTCTTTCAGAGTGAAAGGTTCAATTTGCTATAAAAGAACAAGAGCCTCAGGTATAGAGGGAGTGAGGGTGGGGGCGAGAGGAGGGGAAGGAAGGAGAGTGGAAGTGATAGGGTGGCAGAGAGAGTGAGAGAGAGAGAGAGAAGTGGGGGAGAAAAGGGACGAAGGCTGGAAGTGGAAGAGAATGAGAGGGTGGGACAGGGAGGCAGTGAGGGAGGAAGGGAAGGGAAAGTGAGGGAGGGCAAGCCGAAACGTTCCCTCTGTGTACTGGACACGCTGTTCTCAGAGGAGGGCTTGTGTCTGTGTGTGTGATGGTGGGGGGGGCGTAAGTGAGGTGCTAGAGGTGCTGGGTGACGTCACAGCCCCCTTGTCTCCCTCTGTGGCCCAAGATTACGTCACCTAGCTGGGACTGAGCACGGCTCACACCGCTGCCTGGCAGAGACAGGGAGGCCAGAGAGCACAAGTAGTGTCCGGAAAAAGAAACTGAGCAGCGCTGACTGTAGATACTTAGGCCCTGCTGCTGCTGCCCCCGGACTTGTATATTTTTATTTCCCTGTGCTGGTATTTTTAAGCATTTTTCCGTTTTGTGCGGTTCCATTTTTAAAATGTAAATTTGTGCCAGAGTGCCCCTTAAGGATGTATTTTAGGGGGTGTGGGTGCGGGCACTGAGGTATTTGTAGGTAAGCTGTCTCATTTCCATTCCATGTATATTCCCCTTCCACTTCTCCACCACCCCCCTCCATGCGCTCTCTGCCGCTCCCTCTATCTCGCCCTGCCGGTGAATCCCGCTTCCCACAGTCACCTGCTGTAAATTGTTCCAGTCTCTCTGGTGCAGGAGTGTTTTTTCACCCCAGTGTCTTCCTGTTGGAGTGTCTCTCACCACTGGGATTAAGGAGCCTCTCCAGACAGGCTGAGGCGCTTATTTAAAGCAGCAGGCTTGTCACCAGGACTATTTTAAGTGGGAGCTTGAAAGCAATTGCTGCCGCGTTCCAGCACGATGTTGGCTATGAGTTATTATGCACTGCTTCAGTGGCGAGGAGCAGTGGAACCGAAAAGGCTTACCCTGTTGCTTTCGGACTGGAGCCCATAGATGAATAGAAGAATGAGGGAATGAAGGATGGAGAAGAAGACTTTAACACAAATGTTGCCATTTGTTAGTCTTTGTAATATCGCCTTCAGCAGATTACTGTTATAATTTAATGATTATTCCTTACAGCCAGTATCTGTCAAGCCACTTGCCTTGGGACAATAAGAGGCGTTTGAAAATGGCTCACTGATCATTTAATTTAATGAATTCTTAAAAAAGGAATTGCACTGATTGGTCGTAAGTACCACGCCGCAGGCCAGTAACCTCTATATCATACCCCCCAAAAATGTCTGCAATATGTTTAATTTTGTTCATATGCTGAATATTGTCGCTTCTCCACCGGATGAAACACACACACTCCTCTGAGGTGTGTACCCAGCTTAGCCTGCTGAATATTTGGAGTCAGTCCCGTCGACAGAAGCGGCAGAGAATCTTTCTGGGCGAACGAGCTGCTGGATGCAGCTGGGTCTTGCTCTGTTGACTGAAGCGATTTTAATGTTTTATTGATTTTTTGATTTATTTTTTTCTGCCCCAGCCTCCATATACACACTCTCACTCTATCTTCGTCATGAGGAACAGGCAACATCCCCACACCCAACCCCGTCTCGGTCCCAATCCGTGCGCATCCGCATCCGGCCTTGCCAGAACAAGGGTGCAAAGCGAGAGTGCTAATGATGATAGTTGGAGGTGTTTGATTTTGACTCGGGGCCAGTTTTTCTGAATGATCGATGGTTTTCCCCAACATCACAACAGGTTTTTTCAAACAGACTTACTCTGACCACTTAGTAACTTTTTAATCTCCCATTTTGCATGAAATCGAAAGCAGAATTACTAAGAAAAACAAAACGGCACAAAAAAAAACTAATAAAACGACAAAAAGGGGAGATAAAATACATTTTCATACCACCTCCCAGTGGTAGAGTGGGAGAGAGGGGGAGGGAAGAGGTGTAAGTGTGTGGAGGGCAAGAACAGAAAGAGTGTTTACGAGGGAGCTGCATCTGACGCCACTGGATCCAGGCTGTTGTTCTTCTCTCGCAGGCATTAGAGCAAACCACACCACTCCATCTCTCATACACGCATGCATCAACATCTCCAAGGTTGTATAAATCAAACCACTCTTGCTACTGAACCAGCATATCCTGCCCACCACGAACAATTACCACCCCACCCCTTGCTCAGATAACAAAGCATCCTATCTTAATAAGCATCCACCATGGGGAGCTAATGGTCTCGCTGCTCCTTTTAATTTTATTCATACCTAACTATGAGATATTAATAATGAATGCAGAGTAAACAACAGTTTAAGATGCCGGCCACGCCATTGTGGACTAATTGGCTCATTAAATGTAACATTAGGTGGGAGAGGGGCCCTTGATTGGGAGCTGTAGGCCCCAGTCAATGCTAACACTCGGAGATCATTGATCTTTACCCAGCCTGCACTGCTCTGATTAAAGAGCAATAAAGATGGGGCTGGTTCCCCTCGGCTCCATAACATTGCCACAATTCCCTGACAGTGCTCTCAGACGCTGGCCAAACACAGACCAATATTTTGTCTGCGATGATCCTCCTGCCATGTGTGCCGAGGTGTAGCCATGGGACCGCACAGACACAGCTGTGGCCGAGGCCTCCAGAGGAGCAGAGAGGTGCTAAATGGTCTGAGGAGGAGATCGATGAGAAAGGGACTGACTGCGTCCATCAGACCCTAAGCACCCAGCCTTTCACCTCACCGCTCAGGTCCTGACATGACGTGTGTGAGCCATTGTTTTTGTGTGTGTTCCAGCCAGGTCCACCGCTCGTGTTGCTGCAGGGCTCTCTTAAGTGCCTCTGGCCTGTGCTTTGGTCGCCCTTTAAAAATTGAAGAAGCCCAAAATAAATAGAGGAGAGCATCCCAGAATTCAGCCCTTTCACTGCTCTGCCAAGGCGTCAGGACTGTTGCAGTTTGGTCCCGCTGAATTTAGAGTTGGCAAATTGCCATTCCTCATGTGTTCTTCCATGCGCTAGCTAATGCTAATGCATGGCACACACGCACAGATGTTTATAAAGTATGTGCTGTAAGCATTATTGAGCTACCAGAGTATGCAGTGGAGGAGGTCACATATTACAGTAAACAAAGCAGACATCCCCTCTGTGTACATGACTCTTAGACCTTTCCAGGGTGACCTGGTGGTAATGGGGATTAGGGGACAGAAGTGCTCCTAGCCGCCCAGCGGCATCTGGCCTGAGCAGGCCAGCAGCCCAGTTGACTGCCTCTACTGACCAGCTATAGAGGGCAGTTTTATAGCAGCGCTCTGGCCTGGGCATTGACTCCAGGTCTAATAAACATCCAATATGTTATCCCACCCTCACACAACAAGCAGAGATGATACTCTGTAAAAACACAACAAGCCCTCAGATTGGCCTGCAATAAAAACCTTTTTACACACTATGTGAACCTGTAAAGGCCGTGCATAGACTCTGACCGGCTGTATAAAGACCTCAGGTGTTACTGGTGAGAAAGACCACTGGGAGAAACATTACAGCACCTCTCTGAAAGGTTAGTGACAGTGTTATAATTAAACATATTTAAGTAAGCATTACTGTGGTACCGTTAACTGATATTATTACCCAGCTTATAATACAGGCCATGTGAAGGGGTTGCGTATTGTTGTGAGTTAAAAAATAAAAAGAGAGCTGCATTGAAAAGGCCATTCTCATGTATGCTCTCTGGCGTGATGTGTATTTTCCCTCCTACAACACAAGGTCAATATGCTATTATGTTAAACATAATGATTCATATGGGCCTTTCATCCTCCTGGTTGGGGTTGGAAACGCTCTCAGTTCTGTAAATGCTGAAAGGCAACCGCATCTGGTTAAAGAAAAGACCTTGTTCTACGTCTCCTGTTATTGTCAGCGCTGTTAAAAATGTTGTGATTTACCGATCGTGGCATTTCACATTGGGAAGGCCTTGACTTACATGCATCGTATTGATGTTTCTTTCAGCCCGACTACACTCTGGGTATCTTTTTTTAACGTGGGAAGTGGATTTTTCCTCAGGGATTAGATTGATATTATTTCCCCGGTGCCTTGGATGTTCATTTTGATAAATATGCCAAAAGCCCAACACTTGAAAATAAACATCTTTCCTTCTTTAAATGGCTAATCCCTTTGACTTGCCGCTGCCACGTCCATGTTCACACCCAACAGCCATTACAATGAGCCGAGTATGTGGAGCAGCATAGCAAGAAATCAAACCATGATAACGAGTGCCTCGAGTCTGGTTTAAGGCATGGGCTGATATCTTCCGTGCACAGCCCTCCTCCTTCCCATCTCTCTTCTGCGCCCTCATCTGCCTCTCTTCTCGCTTCGAGCATGCCTGTGCTGCACCCTTCCTTTGCCCTCCACTGCCCCACCTTCCTGATCTCATCTGGAGACGGAGCAGGTGCTATGGAGAGATAGAGGATGGCTGAGGAAGGCATCTCCACCCAGGCTAATGACGCCTGCTCCTTTCTCAGCTCGCTATGCTGAAACAGTTTCTCTGCAGCACCCGGGCTGAAGCCAGATGAGAGCAGGAAACATCACAGAAGTCGAGGCAGACCGGAGACGGCCTCCTGTAGATGAGGAAGAGATTGTTTCGAGTGTATGCGCTCACATAACAAGATGCTCGCCCTCACATCCACACGCGTATACACATGCTGATTATTGTGTGTGTACGTACGGCGCTCTCTCTAAACACTCATATCTCCCAACTCATCAACTTTCAGAGATGCTCACACACCCCCTGCAGGGTTATGGACAGTATATATCTTTATATATATATATGGCACAATTATAGCACACCAAATATATAGCACATCACTCACGGTGAAGAAATGCTTTTTTCTGAGTGTTGTTATCATTCTCATTCTCTCTTTCACTCAGACCCTAATGGACACACGACACACACACTCTGCCACACTGTACTGTGGGAAGGCAGCATTTTCCATTGACCTCTGTGTCGCCAGAATGTGATATTCAGCCAAGGTCAGCAGTCATCAGCAGGGGGCCTGGGGAGGGAGAGCCAGTTGAAAAGTTCAAACAGCACGCACATAAACACACACAAACGTGCAGCACATGCACGTGCACTTACATGCACATGCAGCTACAGAGGATAATGGGCTGGCGCTCTGAATCAGGGACGCTACAGGTCACAGCGAGGTACCGTCAGAGAACACATCCTTTGAGTCACACTCCTAATAAGTCAGCAGCACACACACACACACACACACACACACACACACACACACACGAATAATAAGACAAAATCTAATATGAAATCTAATATGATTTCCAGTTAGACTGTCGAGTTCTGTGTTGAAATACATACAGTGAAACCACGAGTTTGAAATATTTAAATGACTCCGCATCAGTTTTACAAGAATGAGTTAAACTAACTTTGCATACTTCTCCAATATTGTGAACGCACACGTACAGATGCACACATTCCCACACCGAATGAGAGACAAAAGGGGATGGCGGGATTAACGGATCAGTTCCCAATTTCCCCCAGCCGCCCAGCAGTAATCAGATCATCTTGCACCTGACGTGAGGCCTGAATTCCATTAGGCTTTATTAGCAGTAATTATCCCCTGCTTCCACCCCATGCTGTTCTCTCACTCCCCATCCTCTATTTTTCCTCCGGATCCTGACATTGCCCTCTCCTTCCTCTGTCCGCTTCACTCCCCCCCCCCCATTTCTGCCTGTTGTTCCTCGCTCGTGGTCACTGGGAGTTATATTCCACCACCTAAATCGTGTGGGTGGCTCATTTTTCTGTCCCTGTCCGTCGTTTTCAGCCACTGCCTACGTGCAAATTCACAAATTCCGGCTGAACGTCTCCCTGACATGCAGATGGACATACACACTTGCGCTCAGGCACACATTCATACAACTTACGGATGAAAAGGCCACTTCAGTTGCTCTCCAATTGGACTGAGGGATGCATCAAACAATTGCACCTATTTTTTTTTTGTTTCTTTTTTTTTGGTTTCTTTTCTGCAGTAGGCCCAGAGATGAGATGGACAATTGTGGGCTCTTTCAGATAGTGTTTCTCACTCAAGCAGGAAGGAGCACGAGGACTACAGAAAAGGCAAAATCCTCCTGGGAGCAGCTTTTTACTCCCAGTTTGTGTTCATTTGTCCCCCCGCTCCCCTCGGCTGCCTTTGGGAGCGAGTCAGCACTTGTTTTATTGGCCGTTACTGTGTGTCAGGGAGCAAATCGGTTTTTACTCACAGGTGCGAGTGGAGGACAAGTGTGAGTGTTCCATTACTTTTTGTATCAGGTTGGAATTATCTGGGTGCGAACGGGTTTGTCCGTCTCTCTCTGTGTTGGTGCAGGGCTACGCATGGTCAGAGGGTGTGTGTGTGAATTTGTTAAAAAGCGAGAACTCCATTTTTATATTTATTTGTTTGCACATGGGAAAATGAGTATATGTGTATATATGAGGTGTAGCAAAGTAGATGATGGAGCTGATTCCCTCTGTGCTGTTTATTATCACATTTCGTGTAATTATATAATTACTGCTAATCACCCACCTGAGGTGGCATAGCTCTGCGGCAACACACTATTACAGAACAAACACAGCGACCTCAGCACATCTCACACTCATTAACACACTCCTCCCTCCCTCATTCTCTTTCGCGCTCTCTCTCTCTCTCTTTCTCTATGCTCATTATCTCTTGTCTTTATTTACATGCATGAAAACACACATGCACGCACATGCTAGTGCGCACGCTCTAATGTAATGAGGATCCCAATCAGCCGTAATGAGATGAATAGCATTTCAGCGGCAGATAGGGGAAATTTATAGAGAGAAAATCTTCCCAGCAGGTATGTTTCTGATGCGAAACGGAAACAAGAAGAAAGCATCTCCAAATCACATCTGATGTTGCACCCGTTCGACAGGCAGTTGAGAGAATGGGGTAATAGTGTAGCATTGCCATATACTGCACATTATTTAACTGAATGTGCCAGTCTCCAAATGAGAGAGAATGAGGGGGGGGGGGGGGGGGGGGCGTGGTGTGAGCTATTCAGAGGCAAAAGACAAATCTCACATTTCAGACTCCATTTCAAAGAACATGAAATTCAATATACCACACCAATCTAGCGCACACTGTCATCGCTTATGCCAGTAATAGCAATCAGAGATATTGTATTCACTCTCCTCAGCCTCCCGGTGTCAATTTATGTTTATGTTTGCCAGTAAATATATTAAATGTCATTTAAGCCTTTTCAAGAAGTTGATTGTTTCGCTTTGGTTTTGTGCCGCCTGGTTCTCGCTGTTCGTCATCTTGCAGATCTTGACACAGGCTTTTATTAATCTGCAGGCTGGATGGAAACTCTCACTAGAGCTCCCCAATGCCCCACTGTCATCTGGTTGTGTAAATCTCCTTACTAAATTAAATTTTACCCTCAGCTATGGAGACAAATTGAAAAGACACATGGACAAATTTAGGTATTGTATTTACACCGGTCAGTTGAAAATTGAGTGACATTTGAGCCGTGCATTAGTGTGCACACCCCCTGGACTGTAATAGCCACCCGCTTCCCCGCCTTGTTTTTGAGCTATGTGAAAGGGATCCAGCAGGAGAGAAAAGAAATTCTGTGGATGAGAAAATCATCCACACACTGACAGACACACACACACACACAGAAACAAACTGTGTGCCGCAGTAGCTCAGGCGCCCACTGAGAGGCATTATGCTTGCTGACAGTGCGACAGGATGGCACAGAGAGACCCCCAAACATCTCGCCCACATAATGAGACAGGGCAGGAGCGTTGAGGCCTCTTGAGGAAGAGGGGGGTTGGCGGTGGGAGGAGCCATTGGAACATGTCAGTCCTCATGTAGCCCACAGAGGATGTGCTGGACCCCTCTGTCACCAAGTGTGTCTGAAGGATGGCAGCTGCATACAGAGGCTGACATACGCAGCTCAACTGGTTCATATCTCGGAGGCAGAATGAATTCATCACAAAGCAGAGACAGACAACACAGCCCAACCATGTTCATCAGATGGAGAAGGAACTTTAATTAAGTCTGTGTGTTCCTATAATGTGTGTGTGATGATAAGAGAGCATCTCTCAGCTCTCCCTGACAGATAACAACCTGCATTAGACTTAAAGAAGACTTGAGACAGAAATTCTAGTTTGCACATCCGCCCCCTCGCCCCCCCATCTCCACCCAGATTCCCCTTTACGAACTCTGTAGCGCTGCAATTCTACCCGTTCTAAAAATGCAGTCGCAGCACTTTGCAGGCCTCACTGAAGACTATTACTGTACAGCACAACTAGTGCTGGAGGCCTGTTTGTAGGTACTGTACACACAGATGCATGGCCATCTTCATTCTCATCAAGTATCACTCAGGGATACACCTTGTTTTAGCTAATGGGTTGTAGCAATTGCTCTCAAACTGTGGCAGCTTTAGAATAACTTCTAGCTCTAGGAGGAGACGGGCTCCATTACTGTCATCATCAGCTTGAGGAGGAATCATCAAAAACTCTGGCTGCAGTGTTCGGAGTGGGTCATGAAATCAGCAGCTGGGTAAATGTTAGTCCAAGTCTCTTGACTAAAGACCAGACACTCTGTCTCTCTATCTCTCTCTTCCTCTCCCTGTGTGTCTATCTTTTTCGGTCTCTGTCTTGCTGACCTCTGTATCTCACTCCAGTGTCTGTGCTCCCTTTGGAAAAGCAAGGGGAGGTGTGCACACACAGATGAGGGGGGACTCCAGCCCAATCTCATTTAGGCAGGAAGAGGGCAGAGTGCCACCAGGAACCTCCACTCAGTTACACCTGAGGGGCCCCAGCTATGGAAGGAGGATATGCAGCTTTGCATGCAAATCGCTGCCGAGAGCCATCAGCCTGCCACCTTACACGGGGGCACAGAAACACTGGCGCCTGATTAACACGGAGGGTATTTGAACTCTGCTCTGCAAACATGTGTTAAAAAATGTGATTTTCTTCCTGAGAGTTGTATCCATCACATGTGCCCCGGCACTTTGGTACATAGAGATGACATTCCCTGACATTTCATGCGATCCAATGTGTCATAAAGCTGACATAAAGGTTGACATACAGCTTACTTGACGATGGATTGGCTGTCATAAACATTGATGGCACTACATAACAAATGATGCTAAATTTTCATGGCACTGTTGTGACATTGAACAATGTCGTCTCTGCAATCGAATCCGGAGCTCATTTTCCAAGCGCTGACCTAAATCTTAGTAATGTCACTTCGACCAACATGTTATGATTGAATGACTCCGTGATCGTACGCTATTTGTCATAAGAAGTCATTATGCAGCGTAAATATCATAATCAAACTGTTATTTGTGAAGCCGTTATCCGTGCATTGAGGTCTGAGGAAATCAGCATCCTTCAATGTCTCCGGGATCCAATTCCCTTGCATAACTGCGCACTGTATTTTACTTTGAAAAGTCAAAGACACAATGCTCTTTTTGCCTTTCAGAAGTAAATGTATTCCGGGGGTGTAGATTGTACGGTGCAGTCCTCGCAATTCTTTTTAATAATCTTTTTGACGCACGGACATGAGTAAACACACCTCCGGATTCAGCTTTGTGCAAAATGGCCTCTCGAATGGGTGTATGAGTGACAAAGATAACAGTGGACGTCTTAAAATTAGAGAAATGAAACAGTTTTTGTTTGCGCTCCATCTCTTTGCTCAGGCGTGTGTTAGTGCATGTGCATATATGTGTGTGTGTGTGTGTACCTCCACTGTGGGCCGGAAGCTTAGGGCGAACCAAGGAGATTGTTAGATTGGTCCGTTCCTCATCCGTATGCATGGCTGGGCCTCCACCAGAACTCTTTTGTTTTTAATGATAACTGGTCCCATGCATTGTTTACTAAGATGACAGGTCTATTTCCCTCTGATTTATAGCTCTGTGGCATTCAAGGAGATACTGTACTTATTACTTTTAAATGCAGTATGCAAAAACAAGTCAAAGAGACAGGCAGAGGGGGGGGGAGGGAGGGAGGGGTGTGGACATAAATTAAGGGTCATTGTTCCCCTTCTGCTCCAGACCGAGCAGCTGTTTGTTGAGGTCTAGACAGAGAGCTGAGAGCTGATCACCTTAGGAGGTCACTGCTTATTTCAGCCCCCACTCACTTGGCTGCCAGGACTCTAGAGTGGAGGTGTTGGCATTGTCAGATTACCCTGTCAACTACATCTTTATATTTTGTTTTGTGCGTTTGGGCAAGTGGCCGGGCTTCCTCTCTGGATTCATGCTCTACACACTCGGGGGGAAACTCCCTCTGGTGGTTGAACACCAGTGTCACACACATAAAACACCACTCCAACTAACCCTAACCCTTCACTCCCCCAATTCTACTAAGCAGAAAACTGTGAAAACAATGCACTAGATTTATTTTTTTTTAGAGCAAATCGAGTATTACAGAGGTACGGGAGGGAGGTAAAGAGGAAGCAAAGGGATAGGGAAGGAGGTGGGGTGTCATTGTTTTGAAGGATTTAGTTACAGTAGCACAGAGATCAATTATTCAGCAGAGGCATGCATGGTCCCAGGATTAATGGCGCATGCAGCAGATAAATCAACCATTGGTCTCGAACCTCTCTGGGAGAGGGGAAACAGTACAAGACAAACATAGAAACACGTTTGACGTTGGCATTTTATATCCATCCTTTACCATTAGTAACCTTGAGATTTTCAGAGGGAATGGGGACGGCGAGCACATCCAGCCACAAATAACCATCCAGATTTGGGGATATAATGTCAAAAAATGAGCACATTATATCATCTTGAATGCCGATTTGGCTCTGAAGGACAGAAGTATCTCTCTGTCCTCAGACTGTGGAAGGATGTGAAAAAGGAGGGCTGTAGTTGCTGTTGAGAGATTGAAACGATGCTATATATTACAACCTCTGGAGACCTGTCGGCACTCCAACTTACTACCCCCCCCCCCCCACCCCCCACACACACACACACACACACACACATCCCTCCACCACCACCACTCCTGTGTCTGTCTCCGTCTCCCTCTCTTCCTCTCTCTCTCTCGTTCTCACTTTGACTTTGCTCTGGGTCCTTTTTTCTGCTTTACTGTTACATTTCTCATCACACCCCCTTTGTGTATTCATACAGTGCATCTATCCATGTTCTTGTCTGTCTGGCTTGTATTTGTATGTGTGTGTGTGTGTGTGTGTGTATCTGTCTGCCTGATTGAATTTGCCCCCCCCACCCCACCCTGCACCCCCTCCTCCATCCTTGTCTGTTTTGGCTGCCAGATTGTACCTGTCTGGTACTTCAGGTGCGTTTTAGCCCGTGTATCTGTGTGTGCCTATAATTCCCTTCCTCTATTTGTCTGCCTCCTTTATCTGTCTGTCTCCTTTATCTGTCTGCTCCCTAGCTGCTACCCCAGCCCAAAACAGCCCTCATGGCCTTCCCTCTCCTACAGTGGAAATCACACACCCTGGTCAGGCTCCCGTCTTCAAACACCAGGCTTCTGCCCAGCCAGAATGTCAAATCATTTCAGTCTCAGTCCCATTTTTCTATGAGCCTCTCATTCTTGCTCTGTCTTTCTTTTGCTGTTTCTCTATTTCGTGGCACATCTCTTTCTCACGCACACCCATTCGTTCTGTTTTAATGTATTTTCTTTGTCTCTCGGCCCTCTTGGTGGCTGTCTTTATATGTAGAAGTAGTGCACCACTGTGTCCAGAAGTGTTCCTGTGAAGCCAAAGCTAACCTTCGCCTTTCAGATTAGAGTAATCACAATTAATTAAGAGTGGAGGGAGTATGAAGGACTTTGGTCATATCAAAGCAGCAACAGGACACAGAGAGACATTTTGCATATGAGCGATGGTTGAGGAGGGAATGAGGAAGGAAGGGGGGGGGGGTAGCAGCGAGACAGCCATGGTGGAAGTGGGAGGATCAAAGCAGAGGATGGTGGCAGAGTGCTGTCCCCTGCTGTGCGGCTCAGATAAAGACAGGTTAGCGCCACAGGTCTCCTCAGTGAGAGGGAGCCAGGCACGAGGCCAGGGGAGATGCATGAACAAGCCAGCTTACAAACATCTCATAATAACTCAGGCAGAAGAAGCCCTCTGAATTAAAGTGTCACTTTTCATTTGCTTTCCTTTCCCTCTTTTTGGCTCACTGGCTGATTTCTTCCCTCTCTCTCTCTTTCCCACTCACTCCCTCTCTCTTGTCTGCCTACCCCACCCCCATAACCAGCCAACCCCTTCCTTCTCCTCATCACAATCCGAACATAACATGGGCTCCTTCAGTTGCGTTCCCCACTGTCTTCATCACAGGGCTGCCCGGGGGCTCTCAGGCTCCTCCATCTGCCTGCTGCGTGTCTGCAGCTCTCCCTGTCTTTCTTTGCTTGTCTCTCTGTCTGTTTGTGGCAGTCCTCGTCTCTCCAAATCTGCCTTTTGTGTGTTTGGCTTTGTGTCTGTCTGCAGGGCTCTACGTCTCCCCACACACAGACAGTCAGAAGTACGAGCATTGGCAAAGTTTTTTGTTTTTTTTTTGGGTTATTTGCTCATCTACAGTAAAATACATTAATATTCCACAAAGGGCACTTTGTCTTGGGTCAGCATTTGTTGAAGCACGGCAGCGGCAAACAAGGACTAATTTAAACTTCAGGTACATTATGTCAGTACTGTATGTGCCTCACCAAGTCAGTCTGGTTATCTGTGCAGCCGACAGAGGACACTTTTGTCTTCATTGTGATGCTGTTGACCTTTTGTAAGCCCTGATAGGTCCAAACTCAAGGGTGTGTTTGTTAGCAGAGAAACAGCTCCGCAGCCAGGCTCGCTTTTATTACTTTTTTAATTCAGTCGAATGTAGTCACAGCTCTGCACGCGGGGTATGACACAGGAGGAAGAATGCACGTTCTGGGCGAGCTCGCCGCAGTTTCCATCTTTCCATGATAGATGCCATTACTGTCGTTGTTCTCAATCCTGCTAATCCCGCCGCTGAGCCTGGCTGTCCAAATTGGGTGTGCTGGGTGCTGTCAGGGCTGAGGGGAGGGAGAGCGGAGACAGAAGCGAAGCGCGGAGGAGCTGATGAAGGTTGCTGCCACGCTCAGAAGTGGAGCACCATCTCCCCTACAGTGCTGGGGAGTGGATGGGGCAGCTATCAGTCTTTAATTGGGCACTGTGGGCCATAATGAAGAGATCTCAGTGTATGGAGAAATAGAATGAGAGGAAGATACAGAGCGATATGGAGGGCCGAAGAGCGGGTTGAACCTAGTGTGCTTTAATGCAATGCGTATTGGCAGGTGTCGCTCTGCCTAATTTCACGCCTCTGTGAGCGAATGTGCACCCAGACGATCGCCACTTCCAAGTCCCCTCTCTTTCTCCCTCTCCCTCACTCCATTTCAGCCTCTCTGCTTTAGTGTGTAGTCGGTCACACTGATGTGTTTGTCCTTCCACGTGGCTGTGTGATTTGGACTCTGGTTCCCCTGAAACCTGGAAGTGCATACCTGCGAGCTCCACGACAGGCTAAATGTGCTGCACAAGCACTAAATTGAAGCGTGGTGACAGTTAAGGAAGCACAGGGGCCCGCCTCTTCCATCTGTCACATCCAGGCCATGTGATGAGGAATGCTTGTTCTTTTGCTTTTGCCGGGACTGCTGGACTTTAGGCCAGCGGCTTGAGACGACGTCAAGGGAATGGGTCAGCCCGTAGTGCGTGTGTGTGTGTGCGTGTTTGTGCGTCACACAGCGGGACTTTCAGACTTTGACACCGGGGGCATCCGGTGGCGGCGGAGACGGAAACGACTTCTGATCCTCAACGCCCTGCCCGCCTTCTTGCCTGACCCCCTGTTGCCCCACAAGCCTCCCCCTCCCCGCCTCCCCCTACTACCCTTCCTCACCCTGCTACCCTCCCCCGCACTCATCCTTTACCCCCCTCGCCCCTCATCGCTGCTCTCCCCTCCTCACCCCTGCTCACCCTTTCTCGCCCCTCCTTCCTGTAGTCTGTGTTTGTGTTGGGAAGATTAAGCTGCTCTGACAAAGCTGTGTTTACAAATATGCAGGCAGAGAAACAGGCCAAGCGACGCTGAATAGGAATAGAATACAAATTGCTTTTTTATCTCTCTTAGGGCCAGGGCGAGAGAAAATGTGTTTGCGATTGTTGCTCCTCCGCCTGTGAAGGATAAAGCCTCAGTACTGGGTTTGGGCTCCCTGTTAGCATTCATTCTATCCTCTCCTCTCTCTGTCTCCCTCTCTCTCTGTGTCTCTCTGTCCTCCCACTCCCTTTCTTCCCCCCATGCTCTTTCTCCTCTTTGTCTGCTCCACACTCTCTGTCTCTTTCTCCCCGGCGGGAATTTTTTTTTCTTCTTGCTGTTTCCTTGGTAATCATATCTCCTTTCCTCTCCTCTCCTCTTTCCTCCCCAACTCTCTCCTGTCTCCCTGATGTGTGCTCCTCTCCCCTCTATATGTGCACTACTCCCTCTCCCATCACCTCGCTCCCTCAATAATTTTCTCCGTTCCTCTCCCCCTTCATGTTTCCACACCGGCTGAATGTCTCCCCGTGTTGCTCGCTTCTCTCTCTCTCTCCGATCCCATCCATCCATCCTTTTTTTTCTCTCCTCCGCTCAGTAGGACTTGTCATGATTTACAGTCTCTCTCAGCTCTTCCTTGCTCACACCGGAGATATTGGAAATTTGGAGTGCCTATAGATCACGGCAGGGGGAGAAGCCGTGAGCCTCCGCTAATCAGCCCTAACAGAACTGTGGAGCATTACAAATCTGGGCTCTCTCTTACAATTAGGCAGCATGTCTGCCTGGCATAACCCACGGCAGGGAGGCTGAGCCTGTGATGTCATCTTCAGCAGGTCTCCGCCGTGCGTATGTGTGTGTGAGTACGCCTGTGTGTGTGTGTGTGTGTGTTTTAGGGGAGAAACAGTGGGCTGGATGGTTTGCTCTCATTAATGCAGAGGACGTGCTCCCCTTTTCCACACAGTGGCACTTTTATCCTTACCTCAGCTAACACAGGGGAAGGTTAATGGGCGGTCATACAGACTCAAACAATGCCATCTATGTTTATTAAGCAGCAGCGGTCCCACCATGTGATGCTTTTATTAATTAATTATTTAATTTTGCATTCGGGACATGCCTTGAGGAGCGGTTAGGAGCTCAGCTTTTGAGCACAATGTCAGGGAAAAGAAAAATAAAGCCAGATCAATGTTTTATTTTTTTTTTTCTTAAGGGACTCTTTCACTGCTCGCCTCATGCATACTGCGGCCCCACTTCTACCTGTAACTCACTTCACCCTCTGTCCTTGTTTCCATGCGGCCGAATCCACATCTGTGTTCTGTGTTGATATTCCTGGCCATTCTCCAGAACGTGCATTTGGGTGTGACTAAGCGTGATGGAGGCACCCCGGGATGGGAGAGTCTTCCCAGACTCAGCCGTTTCCCACCCACCGAAAAATGACGGCTAAAACCTGACCTCTGACCCCGCGTCTTTAAACTGTGGCACGATAAGCTGATTGCAGTATCCATTACTCCATCTTTTAATGGAATGAAGTGCCTGATGTGGTTAATAGCTCTGGGCTCGTAATGCAAACAGATGCCCATTACTCTTTTTGCTGCGAGATGATTTCATGGCTGTGGCCTGTAAACAGAACATTCGAAGTTTGCCCCCCTCCTCTCCAGCTCGCAGCTTCCTTCCCCTTGCGTGTGTTCTTATCTCAATGGGCACCTGAGGCCTGCCCTCACACCTCGTATACTGTTTTTTTGCTGGAGGCCACACGCACACACACATACCGCCTGAAGGTCGGAACTCAGAAATGTCTTGAATGCAGCAAAACAAGAAAATATAGGTAAAGGGCAGGGTATCTGCAGGCATGAGCACCACCACGCACCTACTGTGTGTCAGAAATGATGACTGGATTATATTTGAGTCTATGCATTGTTGTTTTTAGAAATAATCTGGCCACAACACCCGTTTGTAAGCTCTCATCCTTTATATTATATTATAGTTTTCTCGTCTCCTTTTTAACTAGAGCGATTTAGTTTAATAAAGATGCAGCAAGTTCAAACGGAAACCTGTCAGACCACCAGTAATTGAAAACTAGAGACCTGACTTGAGTGTATTTAATCTGTAGTACATCTCCAAAGTAAAGCCACTTTCTCGTGTGTTGAGCAAAGTCAGTTCGGGAGTGGAACGAGATAAGAAAGTGAGGGAAAGAGAGCGTTTGCTACCATTGCCGCTCGGGCCTTTGCTCATAGTGCGGGCGCTATAGAAACAAAGTCAGTTTGACTTCTGAGAAGCGCTGCAAGGTTTACTGAGCTTTCCTTTGTTGACAGGCGTCAGTGTGTTGACTGCTGTTGTAGGCTGAGGTCAAGGCTAGGCCTCTGCTGGCTCTTTGTGAAGCATTAGAAAAAACAGCCACCGATATATATTCACTCGTCCGACTGCTTCACCTCTGTTTTGTGCTAAGGTTTTCCACATTCTTGGCTTACTTTAAGCAAACAGGCCTTTATGCAGAGCTACATTCAGCACAGATGTAGCTATAGTAACAGAAAACAGGTCAGTGTCTATTTATTCAACGTGTTTATGTGCAGGTCCATTCGTCACCGGATTCTGGTACCTGAAATATCGCAGGATGCATGAGTATCTGACAAGTGGTCTGATTAGTATATGCAGGCACAGATAGTTGAGTCTGTAAAGCTCGTGCATTTACATTTATGGCCTGCATCCATCTTTTTACTTTTCATCAAGCTATCTATTAACAGCCAAGAAATCGATTAACTAAAGGCAAAACTATACATGCAGGCAAACGCGAGCGCATTAGTCTGATGTTGTCAGGTCTTATTTTTTATTATGATAATGTTGCTTGAGGATGATGATGATGGATTTTACATGTGGCCCGGCTCCGACTTTTTACGTAGCCTGTTTCACTGCGTATCGATGCCTGTGTTTGTCCCGCGCGCCCACACATGAGTAAAACTGCATGCGTTTTCCCGTAGGCGTGTGTGCATTGTTGTCAGCTGCAGGTGTGACTTGGCGCGAGGTGTGCAGCCGTGTTTTGCGCCTGTGCGTGTTGGTGTGTATGGTGGCATGCCGTAGGCCCCGTGCCACCCTTCCATCCCATTAGCCGAGCCCAGCCCCTGCCTGTGTCTGCTTTAACCTTGGCCAGCGGGCTGGAGGAGAGGGAGAGTAATTCTAACCTTAAAAACCTGCTGATTAAAGCTAGTTTGGTGGAATTCGATTCCACTTAATGCCTTTGGCCGTGAGCCCAGCTGGCTAGCATTAGCATCAACAGACACCGTGTCTTCAGTCAGGGAGACAGACGTGCATGGGCATGTGCATGAGCTTCCTCTGGCACGTGCAAAAGCGCGGCTGTGAAGCCCACATCCCTACTCGTGTATCGTTCTGTCTCCTTCTTCTTCTCTGTCCTTTATCTCTCACTCCACTCTCATTGCTCCCACCGTAAAATATGTTTACCGCCTTTTGTCTTGAATTAGTTCTTGTCTTCCTCAGCTTCAGGAATGAGGCCAGAGAGAGTCAGGGCTTTTGGTATGGCAGGCGGTCAAGGGTTTCTTTCTAACTGCCTCAGCCGTGTTATTGTTTTCCTCTTGAACTTGATGTATAGCTGTGTTTATGCGTCCAGCGTGGCTAATTAATTCTACTCTTCAGGGCCTGTTTATCAACCGTTTGTGTTTATTTTACAATGACTGGGCTATTTTTAGAGCCGGCCATTTCCATAACACATGCATTTTTTTTTCTCTGAGCATCATTTGTTTTGCTTTGTTGAGGAATTTTGGTTTGTTTTTCATTTTCTCCTTCAGCTCGGGTGCAGCCTGCCAATTCATTTTGTAGCCCGCTCAGTTTTGACTGATTTAGAGGCTGCAGCTGGTCCAACGGAGAGGACCGGAGAGATAAATCTAAGCCTCTTTTGATTTATTATGTATAATGTCTCATCAACCGTTGCTTAAGTCTCCAGATGCACTGAAGAATGATACTGTTACAACTTTACAAGTAGTGGCTTATTTAAAGGGGTGCAGAGAAAGAGAAGAATCTTAATAGAGAAAGCAGTCGCTGGAATAAAGCCACAGTCACTGTGGCTCCTGTAGGCTTGTAACCTACAGGAGCTGTGCATCTCTCTCTGACGCCTAAATGCAAGTGAGATACTGTATATTACGGGCATTCTGGGCATTGTGCCACCCTACCAGACACTACAGATAATTTGATTCCCGCTGAACGATTGGGAGAGAGCAGAGCAAGAGCGGCTGACTGTAAAGGCAGCAGGTGAAAGGCAGAGCGTTACGGTATCAGTCGAAAATGAGCTCATCCTCCAAACTGGAAGTGGCACTTTTCAGCCGTAAGTCATCTAATCACGTCTGTATAGAGCCAGAAATCGTTGGTTGATCAATAGTCATCATGGATGCTGTCAATGGCCAGGGTAGCTTGAATCTTGCATGGTCCATGAATCTCTATTGAGTATGGATTTTGCGTTCCCTCCGCGGATGGGGTTTGATAGTGCAGCCCGATTGGCTGCTGCGTGAGCTCTATTTATGCTGCTGTGCCCCAGGCTGAATCACCTGCCCCAGGCATCCATGTGAACAGACATATGCAAACATGCACACACACGAAAGTACACACACAAAATGATACACTCCCTCTAATGAAGCAGTAAGGCAGAAGTGACTTTACCAGGTGAATGTCCGTGTCAACGGCTGTCACTCAATAGGGCGAGAGCTGAAAAATTTATATCAGATCTGACTGTGGATTATTTGTATCCGGAGCGATGATACGTGCGAACGAACATTAGCTGAGGAAACATCAGACGACGCGCGAGTCATACATGAGTCAGTGGTAAAGCTATCCTGCGAAGAGCTGGCTGGGTAGATCATAGATGGAAAGCTGGGAGCTGGAAAGTGGAAGAAAGTATCAGGAAGAAACCGTTTTTAACAAAATGCCAGGCGTGTCGTCTGTGCTCGCACGCGCTTCTGAGCGTGAATGTGTGAAGTGTACGCGTGTGTGTGTGTGTGTGTGTGTGCACGCGTGTGTGTTCCACCCGCTGACAATCCGACAGACAGACAAATGTGCGGCAGCCTCTGACAGTTAAGACGTTTGCATCACTGCAGGAAAACAGCAAATTGCCAACATAAATAAGGTGCCACGCTCTGATTAGGACTGTCTTCACACATCATTATGGCCTAATGAGGGAGTTTCCCTCTCTCTCGCGGTCTCACTATAACCATTGCCAGATTTACCTCCGCACACTTTGCATTTTACTAACCCGTCTCTTGCTGTGCCTGACACCTGTCAGGCATGATGGATGGATGTAAGCGAGATGTCGCCCGGGTAACAGGCAGGCCAGGGGCATCGGTGGCCTCCAGAGTCAGGACAGGTAACCAGTGGTGGCCCTGCCTTTATATGTGAAGGCTTTATTTAGGCCAAACTGTTTATCACAGGGCTGTCTGGCCTGCTTGCCCCATGTGAACTGCGATGCTGCTCCACTCAGGACCGCTCTAACACCCCAAGAGGGGGGGGGGGCACGTTCTGGCCAGGCAATAATACCCCCTCATTGGGCCAAGGCAGCGTTTCATCGCCTTGGCCGCTTGCTTGACTGACAGCACCAAATGAATTTGCTGCATCAGTGTCTGACTTTGGAGGACACACGTCGCTGTAACTCTTTTTTCCTGCTGTCTGCAGTGACAGCGCGTGAATACATTATGGACATGCTGCGTGTGAACAGTTCTATAAACTACGTATCATTGTTCTATTGTGAGTCGTCTGCACCCCCCCCCCCCCCCCCAAAAACAGCAGTAAACCAGTAGTACGCTCGCGTGTGTGCGCGTGCATATGCACACTGACGTATTTGCGTCACTATTTTTGTTGTCGGCGAGCTCTTCAGAATTACACACTGGGAAACTGCACTTTTTTATGAGAGGATATGTGTGTGTGTGTGTGTATAATTATGGTTTAATTGCTTGCCCTGTGATGTGCTGTCATCTGTCACAGCCCAAAGACAGCAAATAATGGTTCTGCTGCCGTCACTTTGTCACCCAGACGCTCAGCATGCAGAGAGCAGCAGAAACACCAGTAACTGATATGCGTCTTGAATTACTGATAAGCGCTCTAGTGTGATGAGCTTTGTGTATGTGGGCGCGCTTGCGCTCTCAAAAGTATCTCGGCTGGCCTTTCTATCCCAGTCTATTGTGAATGTCTGTGTATGTGCGTGCGTGTTAGCATGTGTGTGTGTGTGTGAGTGTAACAGTGTGCGTCTGTGCTTCTGTGAATGTTTTTTCTTCTCCGTTTATAAGTGGGTGTAGTTTGGTGCTTAAGAACTTCTTGTCTAATTCTGTGTGTGTGTGTGTGTGTGTGTGTGTGGGTGGGTGGGAGTGTGGCGGTGGGAAGCTGAGGGAGCACAAGCTCTGTGTGTGCAAACGTGTTTGATGCCTACTGTATATCGGCACTGACAGGTGCAACAGTTGTGTTATGCTTTAAGCTGCTTGTTTGTCTGGCATGCTGCTTTGTGTGGTTGAGAAATGGAGTAAACAGAGGGAGAGGAAAGCAGCCTGGGGGCTAATTTATGCACTCCCCAGTCGCCCTAGTCGCAGAGGCCTGTTGCACCGGCCCACCTGTCAATCCTGAGGAGCATGCCACAGCCTCATCCAACTGCACACAGCCACGCCGCAGCCAGCTCTCAGTGGGCCAAGCGCTTTAGGCTAGAGTAGCATTAACTATGATATATCAATAAACTCTCTGTAATCAGAATTAACAAGACAGCAAGTTTATTTAGCACGCGAGTAGCATTAAAAAGGAGTCTGCCGTTTTCTGTGCGCGCTGAAAAATAAATGCGGACTTGCGTGGCGCACATATCAGTGTCGGGGTTGAAATTTTAAGTCAAATATTGAAAAACAGAAACAGAGCATTTTCGTTTGTAAGCACCTTTCACAAAAGTATTGCAACACATGACTGTGGTGGAATGCATAAACAGTTTAATGCTTTATTGCATCACAAGCGCCTAATCCCTGAAAAGAGCACAAAGTACAGTTTATGACATAAACACTTACAAAACTGCACAGCAGATATGTGTGAGCTGCTAGCGGTTGTGGCTGACTGTAGTAATGTGATGTTCAATGCACTGTGGGAGTGGGAGGAAGTGTCTGTCTGTTGCCAGCGTGGAGTAATGGATGGCAGAGCTATGGGAGTGGGAGGAGGCATACATCCTATTTCAGACAGCTGTAATGGATGAGAGTACAGCGAAAAATAAGAACAGGAGGAAGTCTGCATGCCTTCACTATCTCAAACTCTCGCACGCGGAGTTCGGTAGTATTGAAATCGGTTCACAATAGATGTGACTGGAACAATGGAACACCTGGGGAAGCGGTCGAGGTTGATGTGACTTTTGTTGTTTGCGAATTGGTCATAGGATTCCTGCACGTGCGAGCGTGTTGGGCACACGCGGCCGCACACGTATGTTTGTGCATCTGTGTGATGTGTTTGGTTTCGTTTTTTTTGTTTTTTGTTTATGCGATGTGTCTCTCACCACGCGCCCGGCCCGTGTAGCCGGCGCAGCTGTACTCTGGTATAATTAATCAGACGGTTTGATGCTGGCAAATGAGCGTTTATACAGACCGACTTCCTCTGCAGGCCTCTGCTCTTTTTAACTAGGCTTTAGTTAAACAAGACGAGCACATAATGCACTTCAAGGCGCCTATTTATCACACGGTCCTCCGAGCAAGGTAGCCCATGCCCCGCCGCCCTCCATCCCTCTTGCCTCCCACCCTTCTCCTGCCCCGTTCCCTACTGCCTACCCATTCACGTCCACAGCGCCCGAGGACACCCGCCTTAACTTATTGAACGCACAACGGCTGAATAATGAAGCCGTGTCAGTGCACGTGTGTCCGCGCACTCAGAGTATGCATCACCCCGGCTGTGATTTCTCCTGATTTCTAAACAAACAGTTATACCAAAGTGGATCGGAGCGAAGCTTGAACCCTCCGGACCTGCTCGTTTGATTTACTCCCTGTAAGAGCCAGACATCCTGTCTTAAGAGCAATCCACCCTACCCTCACCTTTCACAAATATTGTATTGCACAAAATCACAGCCTATTTCCTTGCTGGTGAGGGCTGTGGGAGAGAGTGCTGCAGACTGTTGTTGTTGCTGTAAACAAGCAAAAGCAGGTTAGCCATCCCTCTGGGTCACCTGGGAGCCGGGGGCCGCGGGTCTCCCGGAGAAGGATCGAGGAGGAGAGAGGATGGGAGGAGGATAAGTGCCGCCTTGCTCCTGTTCCTCATTGCACGGGAGCTTCGCTTCTTTTGCCGCTGTTGAAAAATGTCTCCTGGCCCCTGTGCCCGATGCTGGGAGGCGTTATCAGCCCTGCCTAGCTCTCTCCACGGTAACGAGCCCCCAGGCACAGTATTATCTGTTTACGATAAGGATATTAATAACACTGTGCTTTAGTTATGTGCTTGGGGTGCCCTGTGAGGTGATGGAGAGGGGCGGGGGGAGTTAGGAACACCTGAATCATTCTGTCACGGGCTCTCTCCAAGCAGGACAGGATAAGGGTGGAAGAGAGGGAAGGAAAGGAAAGAAGGAGTCATATGGTGACGCTGGGACAGTGCTGAGGTGTTCGCCGGTTAACCCCATCCTCTTTCTCCTTCAGGCTCTGTTTCGGAGAACAATAGCTTGACCATCTGCCAGCAGGTCCATGTGGGAGTTACCTTAAGGAGGGAGGAGGTCAGGGGTTCAAAGGTCACAGCTGCTATGGTCAGCAGAGAGGTCAGCGTATTGTCTGTACTTTACTGCAGTCTAATGCTCTCTCTCCTTCTGTCTCTCTCTACCGTCTTCCAGTGTTTGTATGGCTGCTACGTGCACTCCTCCATCATCCCCACCTTCCACCGCAGGTGCTACTGGCTGCTCCAGGTAAGAACTCCCCTTCTCCTCCTCTACAGTTCACCACCCCTTCGTTCCACTCTAAAACTCTCCCAGCCTATCCACAATAACTAGAATGAGTTGCATGATATCAGTTTCCATTTAACCGAAGCATTTTCCTTTGACAGCCGGCAGGCAGACATCAACCTATCCCCCCGCCACCTCCCCCTCTCCCTCTCTCTCTCTCCTCTTTTCTCTCCCCGGCCTCCATTTCCCCTTATCTTTCCCAGTCATTCTCTTTTCTGATGGCATTGCCCATACACGCCGTCCAGCGCGAGGACGGTATCTCAGTCCGCTAAAAGCTTTGCCATCTCCCCTGTCTAACAGCTGCAGTGATGGGCAGTAAAAGCATGATGGAAGACGTTCCCTGTACAGTATAGTGTGCTTACAGTGGGTCGTCAAGTCCGCGGGCTGAGAGTGGTTGTAAATAGTAGTCCTTTGATCACCTCCCCAATACATCTCATCATTCTCGTTTAGCATGGCAGCCATTATTGTTGGAAGGTGCCTGATACGCACAACCATTCACACACACAATTTTAAGGGAGCATAAAACACATACACATAAAATAGGAGTTTGTAGACCTGTACTGTCTGTCTGTCTGTCTGTCTGTCCCTGGATAAATACATCTTGGCTACCACGCTGCCAGTTCAATTTCTCCAGGTTGTATTTTCTGACGACAAGAACTGTCACAACACCCCTGCTGTACTGAATACACCCAGAAGACAAATTCATTTGTAGTCTAACCAACCCCACTGACAATGTCTGGTAGCAAAAGAGCAGAGCAGACCGTTTGGGAAACGACAAAAGGGAAAAAAAAAAAACAAACTGGCCTGAACAATGCTCAAATCCTAATCAAAATAATTAGCGTGTTCCCACAGCAAACAAAAGCTTTCAAACAACAACTGTTTATGTCTCTCTCTCCCTCTCTCTCTGTCTGTCTGTTGGCTCCGTGTGTGTCACAGGCAGTAATAACAGGACCAGCAGACAGAAAGCACGCCTCTCCCCGTCTCTTCCACGTTCAGTCGACAAAAGCCCCTCAGATTATTTTCACTCGAGTATATTTATTAAATGATTACAGGTGCAGAATATTGTTTCAAAGGAGCCCGGGTGATAAAAGCGCGGCGAAATAACCGCATGTGGGAAAATGTCTTTCCGGAAATAACACAACACAGAGCGGTATATGCTCAGACTCGAGGAATTATCAGAAGGAGCTCTCGTACTAATCAGGCTGCACGTTATCTCTGATCTGCTTCCATTTTGCAAACTGTCGGGGAAATCTCCTGATTTCAGTTTCTAGCGGCGCCGGGAACATCTTTATAAAACAGGTTCAGATTTTATTTTGGAGTCTGCTCTAATACAATACTGACATTCACATGTGTGCATTGATGGTTATGCGCTAAAAATGCAATCCAG
This sequence comes from Datnioides undecimradiatus, assembly GCA_008933995.1. Taxonomy (NCBI): domain Eukaryota; kingdom Metazoa; phylum Chordata; class Actinopteri; order Lobotiformes; family Datnioididae; genus Datnioides; species Datnioides undecimradiatus. Next base: position 6,057,368 of record WARS01000071.1, on the reverse strand, counting down.
ACTCCAGTCAGTCAGGCGGTATCTTCCAAAGTCACAGTCCCTTTGGTATGGTTTCCTGGATGAGCCGCAGTGAAAAGTAGCACAAAGAGGGAATCTCCCACTGACAGCCTGTAGATTTGAAAGATACCCACTTGATTTGAGTAATTCAGGCTGCTGAATCCTCACATTAGCTCCAGCTGAACTTCAGGATGTATTTCAGCACAGGAGCAGTGTGTGTCGAACTCAGGGCCAAAGAGACACGAGCCGGGGGGGGGGGGTGAAACATGGCTACAGCTGCAGGTAGAGTGAGGTCAGCACACAGTAACACAAGGACACGTGCAGACGTTTAGAAACATGAAGACACACTGCAGAGCGAGCGATAAACGCAGAGAGCCGGGGGTCGCGCAGGGTCACCTGCTTTTAAAAAACTACAACCTTCATTTTTACTCTCGCTCCCTGCCAGTTTCAGGATACAAGCACATAAACACTCGTCAAACTTTGAGGAGTTCACGGACTCAACTTTTCTACCCTGTTACTGCAGCGCATCAGCTAAGAACAACTGGTTAGCGAATCCTTGGCCCTCACGTCTCGCTCTCTCTCTCTCAGTCTGCTCAGCCCATCTCTTTACATGACTCACAGAGCCCTGGTGTGCAGCCACTCATTCAAAAAAAAATAAAAAATAGTACCTTCTGCTGCCCAACAACAAAAAAAAAACAACATTTATTTACAAGTATTTTCTTTGGCAGTGAGCTTCCCTGGAACCAGAGATTTACATCTCTTTTCAGGCAGTTTATTGCAGACCATCTGTGCTGACAGGAAACCACAATCAAGATGACACCAGAGGTAAAAGATTACACCACTCCAGTCCATATCTCTGCAGATGCAGATAGACCCTCAGCACCTCTGTCTCTTCAAGCCATTTTCAGCCAGACAACTGACAGTCAGCCCTGGTCTCTTCCTCATTCTCTCTCTCTCTCACTTTCCACCTTTCTCCAGTCTCTGAACCCTCTGTCCCTGACTCCCTGTGTACCATTTGCTGTGTCCATATGAGATTTGCAGGCAGTAGTCTGTCAACAGCAGAGCAGCAAGGAGACTGAAGCTCCCAGAGCGGCAACAGGGAAAGGTCACCAGTGAGTGAAAAATGTAAATATTCAGCCATCCAGCGGCCACAGTCACGGAGAGACAGGGATGAAAATAACTCCTATTACACAGCACCGACAGGGAGGGAACACAGAGGACAGAGAGGGTAGAGACAGACTGTGAATGAGAGAGAGCGAGTGAGGTGGACACAACTTTTAAAAAGTTTGGCTAAAAAAATAAAAAATAAAAAAAACACTGGAGAGAAAGATAGATTTAAAGATTTGAAGCCAAAAAAAAAAAAAAAACATACAGGAGAATAGGGAGAAAAGGGAGTGTGTGTGTGTGTGTGTGTGTGTGTGTGTGTGTGTGTGTGTGTGTGTGTGTGTGTGTGTGTATGTGTGTATTTTTGTGTGTGTGTGTGTGTGTGACACTGCAAGAGAACCAGAAAGGGAGAAAGACAGACAGAGTAAGGTTGGTGAAAGGTGTTTCAGGGAGGGGGTGTGAGCCTGTGGGTGTGTGCCTCTTTATCCACTCTTTATCCACTCTTTATTGAGTCAAAGCCTGGGTAATGAGACAGGGGACAGGAACGAAGACCTGCGAGGGGGGTCCTCCCTCACTCCATTCATTTTCTTTTGTTCTTTTCACCTCTCACTCTCAATCTGCTCATCCCCGCCACGCTACCTCCACATCTCTGTGGCATTAGACCGCTTTAAAATGTCTGGCCCATCCCCGCAAATGGCTGAGACCGAAGAAAAGTACCGCCGCAGTTATCTGGGGTTGCAAACAATGAATCCAAATTGCTGCTGAGACAGAAGGCTGCCCCGGAGCAGGCTGTGTGGTTTGTCACTCACAAAAAAAAAAAGAAAAAAAAGAAAAAGTTCCCATTTCAAGAAAAAAAATAAAATAAATGGGGCTGCGTCACATTTTCAGTGATGTTCGCCAAAAAAAAAAAAAAAAAAAAGTTGTCAAATCATCGTAAACATCGTAACAGCACGTATCCGCTGTCGGTTACAGCTGGAGCGTCCACAACCGCTTTGTACTGCCTGGTCTTTTCAGCAACAAGCCGCTATGACACACGCGCACACACACACACACACACCGAGGATCTCGCCTGTCCTGGTGGCACTGATTGATTCTATTGCTCCGTGTCCCCTTCTCTTGTTTAGTGCTAATCGAATGTAATTCCCTGCTTGCGCCTCTCCATCAAATCAGACAGTGGAGTTTGCGCTGGCCGGCGGGGGCACAGGGGTGGGGATAATTATGATATTAATACGGAGGGGGTCTGAGGGGAAACTTCATTTGTCCTGCCGCCTGCCACGAACACAGAGAGGGGTCAATAGCCTCTCCCGCTTTTCCTACTTTAAAGAGGAGGAGAGAGGGATGAGATAATGAAATGACTAGTAAGGCAGGAGGGAATGCTGACGACCTTGTTTCTTCACAGCTATCACTTTCTCCCTCTTACCTTCCACAGCGTAGGCCACTGCGCTCTAGTCTCTGTCTCACATGAATACATTATTAATATCACCATTCACTGCAGTTACATTTTTCTTATTACATTAGTCCTTCAGAGTATAATGACTTTGGAACCACTTGAATTAGTGTTATGTAGGAAAATGAGTTGTCACTGTTGTCCCTGTGATCATTCCAGTACTATTGGACAGTATTTCAGCAATATTAATTTATGGAATAATTCAAAGGTTACTTAATTAGACAGGCAGAGTGATAACTCTGTCCATTATCACAGTTATCACAGTGATGGCTTTGTGATTAAAGGGAACCTTGAGCGGTGGAGGCTCTGCGGTGCTGTCCGTGGTGCTGAATCCTGCTCCGCTCCAACCTTTCTAAATTTTCCCCACATCAACTTTTTTTTTTTTTTTTTTTTTGGCCCGAGTTGATTTATCAAAAATGACCGAGTACCTTTGAACTCCCACACCATTCACCTCTCGTAACAAGCTCACCAATCTCTGAAGATCAATACACCTGGTCAGTGCTGTCAGCAGATCCTGTGCAGGAACCAACACATGGACTCATCACGCCATCACGTCACCAGTCATGCCAGAGGCCTCTCTCCCTCCCTCTCTCTCTCTCTCTCTCTAGCTAATTGAATGGGAAAAGTTGAGTAGCTCCTTTGCTGCCGTGATCCGTCATAGGTCGGTGTGCAAGCAGGATACGGTAGCTACAGACCCAGAGCGGACATGCCTGCAGGCTAAAGGCAGACAGATGGATTCTTTATATCTACCAGAGTCCTCTATTCATTCGGATCAGTTTAGTTGCCTCTGTGTTGAGCTCTGGGAGACAGGTGCCGGATTCAGAGTGGCTCAGGTGATGTGTGATGACGGAGCAGAGCTGTCAGGTCCAGATTCACATCAGATACGTCCAGACTATGCAAGGCTACATAATGAATATTTCACCGAGATAAATCATGGATGAGCCTAGGCACCGTTCTGTTGATTTCACTGAGAGGGTAGAGAGGCAGGAAAACCTGGGGAGGTTTTGACTGGCTGTCTACAACCTCAGGGCAAATGGAGGCAGTAGAAATATAATTGCCTTTAGCTATGCAGGCTGTTGTTTGTATCAAATGGAAATGCACCTCTGCAGAGTATGAGATCAGATTTATAGCATATGAATTTGACTCCACCACCTGACTGTTCAACTCAAGTCCTCAACGCTGGACTGGCAGGAGAGGGTGGCAGTTTATGTAGTGTGTGTGTGTGTGTGTGTCAGTATATCTTTCAGCGTGTGGACAGGCCTGTGTTTGTGTGCGCAAAGACTTTGCCGTTCTGTTTCTGCGCTACGGTGGGAGACCGCGGTGTTCTCGGCAGCACGCTGCTGCTGGCAGGCCCCCGCTCTCTCCGCCATGAGGAGAACAGCTGCTTCACAAGCATGTTGGGGTGTGAGCCATGTCCCCGTGGCTCCCCTCATCTCCTTCGCTTCTCCTCCTCGTTGCGTGCAGCCACAAAGACACAGCACGCCTGACATTAACCCTCTCCATCCTATCTAATGATGAGCTTTTACATACGTCCCCCTGCCCGCTATCACTTTTCTTCGAGTACTCTGACCACTTCTGCTACCCTCGTTTTCCCACTCAGAGAGGAACTATAGAGTTAGTCCTTCGAAGTTGGTCTCCGCCCAAAACAACGACACTGGGGCTTCTGACCTCTAAACAAACTGAAGGTTACTTTGGTGCTTAATTAATGGCCCCTGCTGGAGCCCCATATGAAGAAAGAGAAAGAAGTTGAGCGAAACCCCAGAGGCGCGCAGAACCTTCTCTCCTCCTGGCAGACTGATCTGCTCCTCAGTGCCTGCGACCTTTTCTCCAGGCCCGTCGCCTAGCCCACCAGCACGGCCAATTATCACAAATCCCCCGCCGCATTTGTCTTGCCATTTTCACTCTGCGGCCAAAGAGGCGTGCGTGGCCATAGACTCGCGCAGCCTCCTAACCAGCCTGAGCCCAGACGGCGAAACAGAGGCCCACAACAGGTATGTGGTGCTTAAATAATTCAGTTATCCTGAAAGGTTAAGGCTCCGCCAGTAAGGCGAATTGACATTCATCTTGCTCCAGAGTCGTGCACCCGGCTTTCAGAAGGACCAACCATCGACATGTTTACATTTTGTGACTTCCAAGATTGTTATTGACACCGATATTTTACATGTTATTCGACTATTCCTGCCGTGTTTGCTCTGGCCGCCTCAAAAGAGCGCAGAAGGCCGGCTGGCTAACCAGAACAGGAAACCACCGTGTCTTAGTCTCTCGCTGATGATGTGAGCAGTGAGATTAAAATAGCTCCAACAGCGTAAGCTTGTTGAAGAGTATTGCAACAAACCATGATCCTGATTTGATATTACCCTCTGTTTTGTACTTCATGAGCCCTCTCCTCAGCAACCTTTCCCTGCCTCTCTCATAAGAGAGTCCCCGTGCACGGTGTCACCAGCAAGGCTTATTTGTGTTTACTAGAAAGCAGAAGAGATAAATGGCTCCACACTAAGTCTGCTCTGTGCTCTGCCAATCCCTGTGTCCCCACTCATGTCGAGCCACGGATCTGCCCGTGTCACTATGCAGGCTCAGGCGCGATGGCAGGAGTGTGCACGCATCTCCCAGCTTCCCAGAGAACACTGGTCACAGCTAATGACCAGAACTGTCCGATTTGTCCTGCCCTGATTACTCCTCTGAGCCCCAATTAGCCGTGGATGAGGGCTGACATCCCGACACGATCACTTGGACGTGTCATAGAGGGAAAGATGAGACAGGGAAGGGAAGGATGGAGGTAAAGGGGAAGACAGGGAAAGCGCGTGTTAAAGAGGGAGGAGAAGAGCAAAGGGGAGTCAGTGTGAAAGCCGTAGTAATATAGAGCCAGAGTCATTCACTCTGCATTCAGTCTGATATCGATCTCAATTCCCCTTTAACCAGCTACCACTCATCAACATACAAACCAGCGGCTCTGATTGAAATTTCTATAATAGGCAATTTTCATTGTGAAAATCTGTCTATGTGAGGGCGTTAGCTGCATCTGGTCTGAGGCGGGCTGATTTCTCTGCGGGTTAGGGATGACGAGACTGAGGTCTGTTTGTGGGGAAGATATAAGATAAAGATAAAGCATTGGACCAATGTGGTGGAATCAATTTACTAGTTGAAGTGAGTAGTGAAGTTCTCTGAGCCCCAAAGGTATTTTATTATGGATAAAAACAACACCATTTGTTTCTCTAATTGTCAATAACAATCTCTGTTATGAACATCGTTTTCGTCGTTTATATCCCCTCCTCGTTTTCCTTCCCTGTCTCTCCCGCCTTTTGTTCTGACCCCAACCCCCAGCCCTGCCTTTATTCCTCCCTGCCACTGTGTCTCCCCAGGATCGCTGAGCTTTCTCCCCTCTGCAAGTTTTGAGAGAAAATCTCTCCTTTTTTTTTTTAGGCTTGCTCTCATTCTCTCTCAGTAGGGGGCAGTGGAAAAGTAACTACAAGGGCACATAAAGCCTTCAGAGTCAAACCAGACTTCTTTTAGTCTTTTTTGATCTGGATAGATGTCATATTGAACACACATGCGCACGCACCCCTTCAGTGGGATGGCTCTGCTCCCATCTCCGTCTGCTCCCCCATCTCAAAACTCACCCACGCAAACCTGAGGAGACAGAGAGATTGAGAGGAAGGAGGGAGGAGGCAGGAAAGGGGGGGAGGGGAGGAGGGCGAGGGAAAGCAGAATGTGGAAGGCTAGGAGAGGAGGAATGGCAGGAGGGAAGGAAACAAGAGGTGGGAGGGGTGGAGGTGCTTTGAGAATGGGGGATTAGAGTTAGAAGATTAGAGGTAGAAGATGATATCATTTGGTAGAGATGAGCGGGAGCAAACGAGCAGTGCAAATCACCCGACGTTAACGAGCTGCCTCGTAAATTACTGCAGCTGAGTGTGTGCTTGAAGCTGGATCAGGATAGAGCTGCGCAGTGCGAGGGAGGCATAACGCTTGTCTTAATATTATTTGCTTTCCCTCGCAATTTATATAGGTTGTCTCATATAGCCTATAGCCTAATATTGGCCTCCCGTGGCAGAGTCAGGGGATGTTTCCTAAATAGTTTCCTAAATAGTGGGAGGTTTTAGTCAGCCTGAGTGCCCCCTGTGCGGCCAATCCCAACCCTCATACGACTGTCTGCGAAGGATAGACTCCCCTCCTCTCTCGCCACAACAGGGGAGAGCTCAACTGCAAAGAAACAAAAACAAAACAAAACAGAAAGAAAGTTGACTTCTTCAGTGACCCCCACGGATGACTCAGATTTGACAGGCTGCTCCTTCTCTCCCCGTAGTGTTTACAACATTTACCTCCCCATGCAGAAACTGCAGCAAAGCAGGAATACAGAGTTATTTGATTACATTACAATGCTGATTTTCAATGAAATGTGGTTTTACGTTTGCTAAAAAATTCAAATCCAGCGGGGATTACAGCGGTTCATTTGAAATAAACATGTGTACAAACCTGCTTGTTTCAGACGGGGAGAGAGCCAGAGACAGACAGACAGACAGACAGACAGGCGGAGTCGAGGATATGGATGGCAGAGAGTTGAAGCCTCTCTCTTTTTCTGCTCTTAGGGGGTATGGGAGGGTGGGGCAGAATGGGGGAAATATACATTTCTATTTTAGCCAGAAGCCCAGCAGCAGGAGAACGACTTTCATTGGCTGGATTCTAAATATTACATGACTTCCTGATGGCAGTGCGCTGTCTGAGGTGCTGTCTGGCCCGGTGTTAACCTGTCCGGATAAATCAGCCGTTTACCCAGCTCTGTTCCTCTATCCAAAGCACAGTTTCCTCCCTTCTTACCTCGTTTTCCCTCGGCTTCCCTTTTTTTTAATCCCCCCCCCGTCACCCTCCAGCTTCACCTGTTTCTCATGCACCATTTCTGCCCGTGGACCACTTGCTATGTATGGTGCAACCCACTTTATGTGGAGTTACTCTGTGGTCCTCTGCCAAGGCCCCTAACGTCATATGCAGCCTGGCAGGTGACAAATAGTTTTTTAATTGCTTGCACCAGGAAAATCATTAGTCTCTTCCCTTTCCTTGGTGGGACCAGGCAGGACGTGTGCGCAATAATAATAGCCTCAGTCCCGTTTCCCGCTTCCCGTCTGCTATTTTTAGAACAGGTATTTTAAGGACCTTGTCTGTGTATGTGCGTGCGTAAATGTATATATATGTGTGTGTGTGTGTATATACGTGCAAGCGTGTGGTAGTCCACTGTAAGGGTGGGCTAAATGCTCCAGAGGTGCTTTTCCTTGCTTGTGACGGAGGAGAGAGTGTGTTTGTCAACCCTGTTCCTACCTCATGAGAGTTTTTCTCATTGCTGTTGCTATTCCCCAGCCCCTGGGAGCGTGCTGTTTGTCTCTGTGTACGTGCGTGTGTGTGTGTGTTTGTGTGTGTGTACCTCTGTGTCTGGCAGGCTCTGGCCTAGGCCATTGTGCTGTTGTGCATTACTGTAGCAATCCACCGACACAGCGGCCAGCCAGATGAAGCCGTCCAGTTTATGGAGCAACCTGCAAACTCCAGCTGCTTTTGGTTGGGATTGTGCTTAGTGGTGAGATATAGTATTGATTTTCTCTCCTCGGTGCCCTTGCCATCCCTGCGTAGATATGCACCAGTGCTCAGCATCCATTCACTGAGAAAGGGGAGAGAGGGTGGGGGGAGAGCAGAGGATGATGTTTATGTGACGATACTGACCCCATTCGTTCACATGGAAAAGGCGTGGAACGTGAGGCGGCCGGACGTCGGAGGGGAATTGAGTTCGCGAGGCTCAGATTGCAAGATGAACCCTGAATTTGATTTCTGTGTTATACAAGCATTTGTTATTATATATCTGGGCGTCTGCAGGTGTTTGTGCGTCTGGGTTCCTGTACGGGTCTATTACATGTCTGTGGGTTTGTGTGGACAGTGGTGTTTGTGCACATGTGTGTGTTAGCAAGCAATTTGGATCTGTGCTGTTGATGTTTGCCTGCATTTTTTTTTTTTTTTATGCCCTTGGTTTGAGTCCCTGCGGGGAGCCATGTTCAGCACTGCTCCAAAGCCGTTCAGATCCCACTCTCCCCCCGCTCCCTGCCCTCCCTCCCTCCCTCCCGCCACCCCTTTTCTCTAACAACATGGTAAAATCAAATACATGGTCAGTCATTATTTGAAACATTTTTGTGAAAACCCCCCAGCCGCACTGCAGCAGTTAATGTAAGCGCCTCATTACACAAAATCTTTCATACATAAATGATATAACTTAAAAATCTTATTAAGTATTGTATAAAAAATATTAGTCTGTGACCTTTCTGAGAATTTTAAGTCTGGTGCTTATAAAATGTTTAAGCAGTGAAAACTGAATTGAGCCTTCTGGACTGTCAGTGTTAATAATACCTTTAGGTGTGTAGTACATCAAACATCACAGTACCAGTAGCTACAGTCCTCTGGTCCCTGTCTGACACACACACCCTCTCTCTCTCTCTCTCTCTCTCTCACACACACGCACACACCCAGACCATTAAAACTGTCCCGAACAGAAAAATACAATGCGATCAGCGTCAGCATTATTCTTCTCATTCAGACTCTTTAGTCCTTTTTCACTTCTGTTGCCCGACATCCCCTCAACTAACACAGGCTACTATCAATATCATACTTATCTGTAGTGTGAGGTTGCACGTTGTATGAAATCAAACCATGAACATTTGATCATTTATTGTATTGTTTTATACTATGTAAGTGTTTAAATATTAAATCTAATTAGTATCATACATATACATTTATATTAGTTGAAAATGTTTGTCGACTACAAAAATGCTTCCCTGTCATAATATTGTCTGAGACATAATAATAATTATCATAATAACCATAATAATTGTGTGATGCCAATTAGCAATCACATTTTCATTCACTGTCTCAGGCTTTATCTGGTTTGATCAACAGCGGATTAAACCGATTGTGAAATTATGTGACATTGTTTCAATTTTATTTAAAAAAAACTAAAATTGGCTTTTTATATGTTTGTACATATATCTGTATATACTTATTGGTATACATAGCATTATCTCTGTACCCTGGACAAATGAATATTTTACAGATTCTACCAGTTATTTATCAAAGTGAATCAAAGTGAAAGTAACTCGTCAATAAAGAGATTATGAAAGTCTCTCTCGTATGGCGGCCCGCATCAGAAGGGTCGCAAATTTAGCAGGTGGCTAGCCAAACAGCCGAAAGCCTCCGCTCTGTATATGTATGTGTGCGCGTATAATCAGGCTGTGTTATCCAAGCTAAGCAGCCCTGCCCTGGCAGTGCTGAGACTGGGGAGACCCCGTCTCTTTCCAGATTCATCTTTCCAGCTTTGTTTGACTAAGTAGTGCCATGGTGTTGGTGTTGGAGAGGGCTGGAGTGGCAACAGCAGCAGCAGTGCAGCGTATGCGTGGGTTGCCTGAGCCAGTGGGGCTTGGCACAGAAAGGCAGCATATGTTCATGGCCAGCTTCCTTCCTCCTCTCCCATCTTTCTCTCTCTCTTGTCTCCTCCGTCTGTGTCTCTCTCTCTCTCTCAGTAGCTCTCTCACGATACCCCTCATCCTTTTCCTCCCACCCCCCCCTGTTTTCTTTCCACGTCTTTTGGCTTATCGTGTCCTGGCATCACCTATGGGAGACTGCATAGTACAGAGATCAAAGGGCACTGGGGATCCCAGCGTCCCCAAAGAACAGCCCACTGTGTCTCAAGAGCACCTTATCCCCACCTTCTAACAAAGACACGCACAAACACTCCTCTTTGTCATTTTGTCATCTGGCATACGATCAGAGAATATTCAGTGCAGCAGGTAATAAGTTGTGGCTGTGCGGGGGCTCTCTGCTTCATTTCTGATGCCTTTCCAAGGGTTGGTCACCGGCACCTTGGCCTGTCTCTGCCCTACATAAACAGTGGCTGTTAGCCAAAGCATGTCAAAATCAACTATTCTTGAATACCACTGATTAACTGGTAGATATGGACTGCCGTTCTGCAACCTAGCAAAGGGTTAACTGTGTCCCAGATAGCCCCAACCAGCTGTTTCAGCCTTTCACACCTTCTCTCCTGCTGCCTGCTCTCCTCCCTGCCTCTTGGACCAGTAAATGAACACTCATTTGCAAGTTAGATAAATCCTTTGAATGTATTATTGATGCAAACAAATTAGCCTGTGGGCCCTAGACAATACCTAATGGAGCCTTGGCTTATGGGTGAGGTGGTTTCCAGCGAGGGCACTGTCGGTGTTCCAGGATTGATGCCTGCTCTTCTGCCCCGTAATTATTTCTCCTACAAATTATTCAGCTGTTCTGATGCAGTTTGGGGTTTAAAGCAGTGCTACTTATTGCTGCCTGTGTGATTCCAGGCCTCAATCCAGCCACATTCATTAGTTTATTAAAGAAAAAAAAAAAAAAACATGGGCAATTAGATAACTGGGATAAAGCCACCGAAATGAGGGGATGTGTTATTATTCAAGTTTATGCATGCTGCTCATAATTCACTGGGGTTTATGTTGGTGTTGCCTTTTCAAGGATATTGTCTTATCTTGTTGTACACAGACACATGCACACATTTTAACAGCCTTGTATAAGCCTGTTCACGTATTTACAGAGACTCGGGCTGACTCCCTTTGACAAATATGCATAGAAACACTGGCAGCAATGTGTGTGGCTAACACATGCAAAGGTGCGGGGACACACACACACACACACACAAACACATTCACACACTCACAGAGAATGCACAAGTGTGCGTAATTTATGCTAGCTGGCAATAGCGTGGTGGAGGTTGTAAAACCATGAGGAGAAAAAGTGAGAGAGGAGATGAGAGAACGAGAGGAGCACCGTACTGTCCTCGGTGATTAGGACCCGGTATTGATCAGAGGAGGGAGGGGAAGGCAGGCTGAGAGGGGGTGGGAAAGAACAGGCCCCAGGGCTCAGGCCCCAACTCTCTGGTGGCCTCTGCTCTGTTCCTCTCCTACAAGCTGGCCAGTGCCGTCGGGGGGATACATCAAAGGGCCTTATCCTTCCACCCATCCCATATGCACACACACAAATGCACATAGTAATGCATGCGCACGCATTCCTCCGGCCTTTGAAAAAGGCCCTATTTGATGACATCATTTCCCCTTTTGTTCGCCCGTTCGACGTCGCAAATCAAAGGTGATGCGTTATCGCTAGGGTGCTAAAGAGAGCCACGGCCTCCAGTTCCCCCCATAATCTTTTGTAAATGTGCATCTGCACATGAATGTCGGTGTCAGACATATTCTGTTTCAGTTTGTAGTAGTATTGACCAATCGCTCAACTCATGCTTGTTGCGTGCAGATTCGGGTCGGTGCGATTTCAGGGCCCAGCAGCTCATTCATTTAACAATGACTTACTTTTTTCTTTGGCTTCTTTTTAATTTATTTGCTTTCATGTGTAAATGTCTGTTTTGAGAGATTAGCCAAAATGTTGTCTCGACCAAAAAAACACTACTGTTAATTGAGAATCCCCCATGAGGTCCCGTTTTAATGGAGGGCACAGTGCTTGTGGCGAGTAGTTACCAAACGCAGGTCCATGTGTCACTTTGCTTCCCATAGAGCATCTTTCCTCGAGTCCTGGCACGAACGGACCTATCCACCTTACAGCCAAACTTATACATTTGTATTCTTAGACAGCAAATTGTCTGAACGTGCAGTTTTTTAAAATTTTTTTGTCATTAGGTGCCCCCTAGTCTTTCAAACGTGTCAAACAACAAGGGTAGTATCAGTAGTCAAGAGCTACAAGTACAAGCTACAAGGTATGACAGCAATCAAACAGACACACACACACACACCCGGCATCAATCTGCTGGTTGTGATGGTGTGTCCGTTTTCTCTCCCCAGTATTCAGTGTGTGTAGAGGAAGTACTCATTACTCTATGCTCTCACAGGGCCAGACCTGTGTTAATGCATTTTCTCCTCTTACTCTCTTTTTCTCCCCCCCCCCCCCCCCCGCCGAGCTGACTCTGAGCTTTGGCAATCTTATTTGCCTTTCAATCCAGATCAATCTCCATCTTATCTACAGCTCTTGAATCATAAACATTTCATAGGCCCAACCTTGACACTGACAGACATGAGGTGCTGAGAGTTTGGTGTAAAGTGTCTGTGGAGGCTACTTGATGCTGGACTTCACTCAGTCCAAAGAAAATGTTATAGGCATCACCCTGTCAAACCCCCCCCCCCATCCTGCACAGCTGTCGCACTTTCTCAGCATGAGACACCCACGGCGTTGCATGCGTGCGTGTCTGCATGCGCACATATAGAAAGTACGTGTCTGGTTTTGCCTGCGTGCATGTGTGTGATGTATTATTCATAAGAAGAAGCATTCATCTCAGTGAGACACCTTCAACAATTTGGAGACGTGGTGTGCTTAACGGCTTAATGTAGTTGCTGCAATTTGGCTCTCCTCTGGCTGATTAACACCGGCACTCTAGTCCTCACTGTGCTTTGCCTCACGAAGGATTAGTTGTTATAAGAAACATGGCTTCCAAGGGAGTTGATGAATATTTCCCCAATTTTACCTGACATTTTCTGATTTGAACGTCTTTCAGAATACCCACTCCTATTCAATTTCCGCCTCACTATTTAGTCCTTATCTGAGGGAGCTCGAAAGAGGTGAACACAAACCATTTTCCAGGCAAAGCAAGAATGACCTTGGATTCGTGTGTATAAAACCTGCACCACTGTCTCTGTACACTTTCCTTTTTCTCCTTTTCCTTTGTCTGTACTTCCCTCTTCCTGTCCCCACCTACATTTTTGCCAAACAGCAGGTCAAACTTTTCCTGTGTGTGTATGTGTGTGTGTGCATGCAAGTGCTGCCAACAAGAGAAGTCAGCAAAGTGCCACCTCAGCACCTGTGCTTTAATGATTAATACCATATTGATGGTCTCAATTAATTTCCTATTACACCACCAGAAGGCTGCGGTCGCTCTGTCTCTGTCATGGCCCTGCGCTTGTTTTGGGAAGCCTCTTTGTGGCAGCTGCTGGATGGAGATAGTATGCCTCTCACTACCTCACACACACAATTTCACAGACAGATGTACCAAACATGCACGCACACAATCACACACACTAGTATCTTATGGAAACACACACAGACACACTATTACACGCCGCTTTGCTCCTTGCATTTCACACACTTGCACGCAGATAAACAAATAAAATGTAACTCTGTCTTTCTGTTGGATCATTTTTAAAGGGGACTTACTGTGTTTTAGTTACAATATTCGGCAATGATCACAAAACCTTTTAGAGCCCTGGAGATTCAGCTACGCCTCTTTGAGGCTCTGCAGCAATTTTACAAACCACTACTCTCACCTGATTGCGTGCCTTTTGTGCAGCACACACCCCTGTGTTTTGCATTTGAACCCGGTGTGATGCGCAGCTCTGCATTTTAGGACACCTTTTATGAGCCTATGCTTTGGTTCTTGCATAATCCCCTCCCCTGCGGTGCTGCTACATATTTGTAACAGTGTGTAAGATACTGACTTATTCCCATGATGATCTCTCGCTGAGCTGTGATTTGATAACACATTGCCGTGACCTTAACTGTCTGTGGACCTGCTCTGCGGATCAACTCGCAGTCAACACTGCCCCCGTAGAGAGGCTGGGGAAATGCTTGTGTTTGTCAATCAGATCTGGCACTTCTGATGCCGCCTTTTCTCTTTCTCTCTTCATTACCTTTTCATATCCCATCCACGACTCCTTATCTCTGACCACTCCGTACTTCACCCCATAAACCCCTCTATCTCTCTTTAATATGCGCTGTTAATCTCAACCTCATTCTTTCATTCTGTCTCACACGCATGCACACGCGGACACGCACACTGTCTTTATTTTTCATTTTTCATGTGGACCCAATACACACCACTGGTTGCTAGGAAACCATTTGAGCATTTTTTTTTCCCAGGGGCAGACGTTTGATTACCCATTTGTATGGTGTGTACGTGTGTGTACGTGTGTGTGTGTGTGTGTGTGTGTGTGTGTGTGTGTGTGTGTGTGTTGAGGCCAGCGTGTATGCCTCCAGAGAGAGGTCTTGCCAAGCTGAGCTCTGGGGCTGCTCCAGTATCCAGCCCAGTAATAATAATGAGCCCCTCACCATGCTTGACAGAGCACACAGGCTCAGCAGTCCTGTGGCCATTGCTGTTGTCATAGTGTGTAAGTCTCTTGGTGCGCGTGCAGTGTGAGTACGTATATATGTGCATATATGTGCATTTATGCTCTGCTAGTTTGTGCTTGACTGGGTCTGTTTTCTGTTACAACCTCAACAGTTGCTGTTGTTGATGCTGACAACCGGTGTTATCTATTGTTGTTCACTGGGCCATTGCAGGAGCAGATAGTAGCCAGGTTGGACTGTCTTGCTGCTGGACACACATCAGTCCTCCTTGTGACTCCCTGTTTAGAAATGCACCAGCACATCTTTCTCCCCCGGCTGCTCCTGTGAAGTCCTGATTCGCTCACAGACACGGGCAGAGGCACATAAATAGCACGCCTTGTCGACTGGCACGGGGAGAAAGACGACGCACACAAACAAATCAGACTCAGCACCGATATGAAAGGGAGCGAGAGCAGAAAAGAGGGAGTAGAGAGAGATGGCATTAGCTGTGTTTTCCTCCTCCAAATGAATTGCACTATGCCCTAGGAGGAAGAGATGAAAATGAGAGAGCAAGCATGTGGAAAAGACTCAGAGAAAGCCAGAGGTTGAGAGGTTATTTTGAGGCGGAAACAAAAGAAAAGAACCATGAAGAGAGAGTACACGGTTAAATCCTCCCTGTGTCTGAGAGAGCTCAGTAACTTCCTTTTCCTCCTTTTATTCCAGTGTGACTCTGTGTCACCTGGATGGCCACTGAATATTAGGATCAGTGCCATGGGCTCAGCCAAGGCCATTATGGCAGCCGGATGGGCTCCTGATGGCCTTTTCTCAGCTTGCCCCTGGGCAGCGTGGCCTCTCACTTGGGACCACCACAACTAATGGAGAGGGTAGTGTGCTCTGTAAGGGCCTTAGGAAGAATAAGTAGGCTGTAAACTGTGAGTTGAGTTGTGGCAGCTAAAGGGGCTTCAATGCCTCACTGCCCAGCTTACCGCCTGACTTACTGCCTGCCTGCTTGGCATCCAGAATGCTCCTCCATATTCAGGCTCTGAATACTGGCCTTTTGCACTTTTATTGTAATGCATGCAGATGCTTGGCACAGCAACAAACACACTCCACCTTTTACTGTGGTGCACAGCACAAATAAAATATCTCAAAGCAGGGAGGAGCCACACACAAAAATAGAGGAGCACTCTCGTGCATACTCACTCGCAAGACATGTAGAAATGCGAAATGCACTCACATATGCACAATTACACACGCAAGTGCGCGAAGGCGTGCACATGCGCACACACATACACACAGACTCGTATTCCCCCACCCAGAGTGAAGTAGTTCTGCCCCTCTAAGCTGAGTTATTTAAAGCCCCGCTCTCAACTCCATCGGAGTGATTATGTGCTGCTGAATTAAACATCACAGGCCTCAGCCCCTGGCTTCCTCTGAAACACGCTCAAACATGCTGGCCTCTTCCTGTTCCTCAAAAGTTCCAAGTTCTGCCTTTCATTTCTTCCAGCCAGTACACTAGGTAGTGGAGGTAAAGAGGTGGAGTATGAATCTTCCCTAAATCAGGATCTCCCGCTGTGTCTCCTGCTCTGCCATCTCTCTCACAGACCTTGGACGGAGGCAATCGAGGCAATTCACATTAAGAACCTCTCTGTAAACTGGCTCTCACCCCTGGATTGGTACCCACCCCGGGCATCGTTTTAGCTTGGCACTCAGGCGGTGTTGTAGTTGGTGGAGAGCCGGGTGCAGTAGAGGGTGAACTGTAGCAGTTAAGTTGAGCGTTGACTCCAGACACCCCAATTAGGGTGTCTGTATTCTAAACTGGGAACATTTAAACAAAGACTTTGTCATAGAGGACCTGGGGAGAGAGGGGGGAAGCAGGTTCAGATAGGGGATTGCTCTGCTACCTAGACAGGAGCTTCAGGCTGTTTGCTGCCTTTTTGGGAGGGTTTGACATGGGGGTTTGTTTACCTCAGTGTGTGCGTGCGTGTGAGTGTGCTTGCATGTGTGTCTGTGTGTGTTCATGCACCGCATGTGTGTGTGTCAGTGCTTTTGCGTGCCTGCACGAGGCAAGGCACCAGCCAGCCACCCCCACATTCCAAAACACACCCGTTGGCAGTGAGCGATAAAGGTTCCAAACAAAAGGAAGAAGTCTTGTGCCTTATGGAGGTGAACTTACAGCACCACAGAGGCAGTTGACCTTGAAATGAGCAGTGGTGTTTGGGGACAGGCGGGGGAGGTCGGTGTTTAAGAGTGTAACCTCGGTGCCAGAGGCCAGGAGGCTGCCTAATGACTGGCACCCCACGCCATCCATCACTGTGCCACTGCCAGGGCAACTGCCCCCACACAGCCGAGAGAGCAGGGCCTTAATAACCCCTCTGCCTACCCATTCAGTGGACTGCAGCACACGACACGAAGCACATGCGTACAGTACACGGGTGTTCCTGATGCACATGAAACGGCACAGACATATGCCAAGATGCACAAATCCTAATACGCATCGCGAGCACAGACAGCATGAATATGCAGTCAAAATAGCAGATGCACTCAGACTCACACTCACAGCTCATTGCGCTCATTCTGCATGCATACTGATGTGCGTACGCCAACGAACATACAGAAATCTGCCTCTAGACACTCATTCACACGCTATTTATGATTTAATGTAGGCAGACGCGAAAACATAAAGGCACAGATACGTCCACAAACACAAATACACCAACACATGCGCCTCCCCCTCTGTATTTATACCTTGTTGCTAAATGTTTGTGACAAAACAATTGACTGCTCCTGCTTTCATGATATTTTGTATTGAAATGGATATCCCTGAAGCCCGCTAGTTCACTTCTCCCATGAAAAACTCTCATTCTTTTCCTCCTTTGCTTATTTTTCCCAATTCCTTCCTCAGAATAAAAGTAGAAGGGGGGGGGGGCTTTTCCCACACCTGAGCCCCTCTCTGCTCGGCTCTCTCCCTCAGTATGACAGGCTTTGAAGCCCCCATTGCTCGGTGTGGGTTATTTTATCAGAGAGGAACAAGGTTTTCCCCTGCACTCCCAGGCTCATCCACGTTGCATGAAGCATCCCCTCTCAATTAAGATCCTTTCATGTTAATGGTGTTTTTATCGCTCCTGTGCACGGGTTGTGAAAGCGAGGCCTACTATGGTAGAGTGCAGCCATAGAGCAGAGCTGCCCGCCTGACAATTTAAGAGCTGTTACTCCCATTCTTCTTTCTGTCTCCGTCTCTCTGTCTTTCCATGTATCTCGATCTGGAACTCTGGCTCTTTCCCTTGCTCCCTGTCTCCTAATGGGCTAATGGTGGGCTGTCGGAGTAGTCCCTACATGGAGGTGTACTAAGAGGGTGGCAGATTTGTGGCAGGGTCACAGGAGACTTAGCGAGACAGCGGACACATTACTTGACCACTCGTACCAGATATCTCCGGTACATGTGCTTTGTACTCAAGCCTAGTTAGTTATATCTCAGCTGCAGCTCAACGTGCACATCCACTGCCTCGCATTCGGAACAAAGTAGAAGGTCATTGAATCTGTCTCCTCCGACATCTAGCTCTGACTGTGTGCTCAGCTCCATTAGCCAGTCTTTCTCTCCCTCCTTGTCTTTTGGAGTTGAACAGGGTGTATGACTTCTGGATGAGGTAGGCAGTCACTGAGAGATCGTAGGAGCACTGGCTGCCTCTAAGTGCGTGGGTGCCAGAGAAACCTGTTGCCTGGCTACAACAGCACCTTTATCCTCCGGTTGCGATGGCGATGTCCTGCGTATCGCATATGCATGTGCGTGAAAAGTGTCGGCGCATCAACTTTTTTTCACGCGCGCCTCGTGTGTTGTGTATTACACTGTGGCTGCGTGCTCGTGCGTCACTGTGTGCTTTTTTCTTTTTTTTTGTTGTTAATGTGTTCTTTGTATGCTGATTTCTTTGCATGTGTTTGTGAGAGAGAAAGACAGAGAGAGCGGAGGAAGGAGGGGCAGGAAGGCGCTCCACCACCCACTCAGCAGGCCTTCCGCCCCCATGGCTGACTCCCCAAGACTCTGCTAGTAATTATCTCAACATCTATCCATCTGTTCTAGGGAGGCGCAGTAAACATTAACACAACACAGCAACATCAAAATGCTGGCTGGAGACACGCTACATTTTACATACACGATATGCCCGTGCTTTAAAAAGGCCTTTACACGTGAATAAAACGCGCACATGCATACATACAGATATGGCCAGCGTGCCGACACGTATGCATTTATAGACTCGAGGATCATACAAACTGACAAACAGAGATGCAAACACCTTCACACCCGCGTGCACACCACAGGCTCTTGCAACTGCATCCCAGTCTTCCCTTCCACTGCGGAAGTGAGGCTGGAAAGCTGCCCCGAGACCCGCATGGGAAACGAGTGGGGGGAAAAAAAAGAAAAAAACGCAACCAAAAGACTACATTACACAATTAATCAATAAGTTAATGAGATCTCATTTTCTCTGGAAAATAGTATCCAGGCAAAAAGTTCCCCCTCAGCCTTTTTCCCCCCTACTCCTGGAGAACCAACTCCTGATATTACACTGTGGAAAAAAGAAAGCAGCCAGCAGGAAATTAAATTAAATTACCATCCTGATAGATTTATGTTATGCTTTACATTTTCATTGTGTTGTTTTTTCGTCTCAGAGTGGAGGTGGACCGGAGAACTGTTAAATATGTTGTAAAGTAAAAAACAGAGAATGAGGCAAAACAAACGCCGGTGAAAGAGAGCGGGAGAGAGTGAGACAGAGCTCCAGACAGACAGGTCCCACATTTGAAACAGTAAAACACGGCGACGCAAATTACTTGTGTTTGGATGAGCTGTAAGGCTGACACATGATCTCCTCCTTTGTGTTTAATGCATATGTGTGTGTGTGTGTGTGTGTGTGTGCATATTTGCGTGGCAATGTGTGAAAAAGGTAGCAAACAGCTGGGAGTGTGGGTGTTGGAGGGAGGAGATTGTGCGTATCCATGTGTATGATTGTGTACAGCTAACCCCCGTGTGTCTTGTGAGTGTACGTGCGTGTCTGTTACAGTATTCTAATGAGTTTGTCCTTGCTCAGTCTGTTTGTGTGTGTGTGTGTGTGTGTGTGTGGGGACGCTAATGCATGAGCTGTGTGTGTATGCATATTCAGTCCCGCCTGCATCCATACATCCACATACGTTTATGCACGCTCCTAATTGAATGAAGCCGTCTCCATTTGACGCTCTCATTCCAAGTAAAGATTGAGGGCATCTCATCGCGATTGACACAGCTGGTGGTGCCATCTGGGGGCATCACGCACGCAGCCCCGTGCCATCTCCATCCAAACAGGGCAGCAGTCGTTGCCTGGTGTCCACACCAATCACGGGGGACAAGGAGAGCGCAGAGACAACATGCTGCAATGTCCAGTTCCAGCTCCTGGTGGAGGTGTTAGATGAGAGCTCATCTGTCCCCCTGACACTGTTTTACATGCGACTTGTTGCCGTTTCACTGCTGGAGCTGTGACCGCGCAGACACATCGCGATGATGGTGTTTGTTGATACATCTGTGATGCGTTTTCAAGGAAGTAATTGTTTCTTTGGATCTGTTTGCCCCCAACCACACCCCTGTCTGATGAAAGAGGAGAACGAGAGAGGGAGACGGGGGGTGGTGGTAGTCGTAGATTAATGGTACACACTGAGAGGGAGCACAGACCTACAGTAGCAGTGCCTTGATTTATTTGCCACTTAGTACTGATGAAGCTTCAAACTGCAGTCACACACACATGTTGTCACGGCATTTTTCTCTATCAAGGTCTTTGTTTGTTTGTCAATTCTTGCGTCTTGTTTAGCCGTGAATGCACGCGCACATGTAAATGTTGTTTTCCCCGCGCAACCTTTCAGCCTGCATGCTACGTATGTAGCATGTCATATTTGGGCTGTCTACAGGTCAGTTACTATCAGTGCAGCTTGTACTTCGTGTCCTAATTGCCGGCGTTCGGTGCTGCATTTGTGAGTTGAGTTTGCGTGAGCCCAGTGGCAGTCGGATGTTTATAATAAATTGGAGGTGATAAGGACTGAAGCGGGAGCAGTCCTTGTGTGAGTCGTTGCCATGCTCGGTAATCAAAGCTTTTCATGATTACAGAATCGAATTGATGTTGCGCACGCCAGCACAACATTCCTTTAAACGCTACCTATTATTCATAAGCTGTCAATTTAGGGAATTTGCAGAGGTAACCCAGTAACAATTTGCAGGCGGCAAATTGTTGAGTTTTGACTTGGTAAATACAGGCAGAGTTAATTGAGGGCATCAACACACCATGTGGGAGGACTTGACAAAACGCCATAAGTGTGTTACATGAGCACACATTGTAATTATCACACATATGCACATGCAAATACACACATAAATGAGCACGCACACACTAGTATTCACATCCGAGCACACACGCACATTTGGAGATTGCGAGATACAGATAGCCACGTAATGAGTGAGATTATTGCAGATTTCTGATCCCAGATTTGTTCTGCTCCCCGGTTGTTGCTGTTTTTTTGGTGGGATCGTGCATTTCCTCTTCTGTTCTTGGGCTCTGTTGTTTGTGTACCATCCAGTTTCTAGTTCAGCAACATTTTACTTCTCACCAACCAGCTGGCATGTTCCACATAAAAGCCCCACACAGCTGAGCCACAGTATCTATGTGTCACTACCACTCTTTGCTGTTGTATCCTCATGAAACTGCACTCTCCTATCCTTGGTGTTGTCGTGCCTAACCTCCCCCTTCCACTCTCTCTCTCTCTCTCTCTTCCCCGCAGAACCCTGATATTGTGCTTGTCCACTATTTGAATGTCCCAGCCATTGAGGATTGTGGGAAACCATGCGGTCCGATCCTGTGTTCCATCAATACAGACAAGAAGGAGTGGGCCAAGTGGACCAAGGAGGAGCTGATCGGGCAGCTCAAGCCCATGTGTGAGTATTTGAACAATGCCATTCAGGACTATGCACTGGTCAATTATTATCACCCCGGTCTCAGCTTTCATTCATAGCCTGTATAAACAGTTGCCATCCCCTATAAAAGGGCCTTAATGGTCTTTACATGTCTACTTGCATGGAAAGACTCAACATAGTGACTGTTGTTTTTGTCTGAGGATTTAATGTCTGCTCCTATTAGCTGATAGCTAGTACACTAAGTGCCCTCAGCACCTCAGTCAGAGAGCATCTTTGGCCAGTGTTCCTACACAGTTATATGAGTGTGCGTTCTTCCTGGAGCCGTCTGCAAGCTGCGGGTCAGGGTTCAGCTCTTCCCCTAGACCTCTGGCACCACTCTGGCTAGGCCGAGAGTGCGCCTTCTCTCTGGCCCAAGAAGCAAGTCAAGGCAGAGGAGGGCAGCAAGCTGGTTATTGATTCATGTTATTGCGTGGGAGCAAGAATGTCTGACTCACCAGAAATCCCCCCACCCCTTCTCTAACTCTTTCAGTCCCTCGCCATCCCCCGTCAATGGATTGATCCTTGTTGTTATCAGCTTTACTAATGCTCTGTGAGATGCACTGTGTGTTTTTATGAGTCTCCAGGCCTGCCCAAAGATTGAGGCAATGTTTTGGAAAAAGTCTGGGTTTGTCTGATGATGATAATAGCCAAATGGGGACCTTGTGGGGCATTGAAAATCTTTCAGAGAGCTGTTAAGATACCTTTAACAACCAGACTGTGATTCGGGCGTGTCTGGCGGGGGCCAGCAGGGCTGTGACTGATATTCCAATGGCCAATTATTGGTGATGTGGCCAGGTAAAGAGGAACGTGTCAGCAGCTTTACAAGCGCACACACACACACACACGCGCATGCTGGCTGCATACTGACAAGGCAAGCCAAGACCATCATCGCTGAGGTCTTGGCTATTTTGTTATCCTCCTCACTGTTCTGCTTGCTATCAGTTTCAGGACATGTTTTAACATTAAGCCTTACCTCAGGACTGCCACTGAACAACATCAGCCTACTGTATTCATTACGTCTGTGGCTTAATGTAAAAACTAAGCGCCATTTGCAGTAATGCGTAAAGTCATTAACTTTGGGAGTTGCTGGGACAAAGAGGGTGAGTGTGAGATGCCTTCTAGCTGCCAGGCTACATGAGGGGGCTACATAAAGAGCAAAAAATCCCTCTCCTGCTTTCTGCCTTTGCTTTCTATCTTCCCTCCCCTCTCGATCCCTCTCTCTTTCTTCTGGACCAGCCAGCGTATCAACACGAGCTCAGTGATGGAGCAACATTGCCATCTAGCGGCGTTTTTAAGATAGCACCCTCGTCCCTCACCCCAACGTGGGGAGAAAAGTCTTGTGATGAAGTCATACTGGGCTATCCATGCATTATTTAATCCTAAATTATACATTAGCTCTTAACATACAGTGCATTTTCTCCAGACTGACCTAAATTAGAAAACCAGCATCTATTAGTAAATATGTTTTCTTGCACCTCGCACAGGAGTGTTATAATATGATTTGCAGTGCTATGGGTCATAAGAAAACGCCTTGAGTCTTCAGCAAACCAGATTTCACTTTTATTTTTATCACAAATGTGCAAAACTTTTACTTTGTGAGTGCATTATGCTTGACACCAAATTTTTCTGGTAAGATGATGATTGTTTCTACTTCACATGCTGATTTTTGTCAGCACACAAACCCTCAGTTTAATGTCAAATAGTTATTTTTCCAGAACATTGTCAACTTTTGCAGTATAATTGCCCTCTTCCGTCTTGTTCTTCCCCTTTGTTATTCTCTTCACGATATTTCAGCGCGCAAACCATTTGACACCTCTAATGATACAAAAAAAACAACAAAGGAAAAGTGTGGATTTCATGGATCAGTTGAGCTTATTCTGTCTCCCCACGACACAAACACACACACACACACACACACACTTGTGCTCTCAGTCACAAAAACTTTCACATGCACGGATGCTCACATACACCAGTTCTAATATAAGCCCTGTGAAACATGGCCTTGTCTGACCTCTTCCTCTTTAACGCCCTGCGGTGTTTGATGAGAAAGAGAAGAAGCGAGGGGCTGAAGGGGGGGGGTAAGAGGGTGGCATCACCACTCAGTCACGCTATAGCTCCATAGACAAGGCAGCCAACTTGATTCACTCTTTGGGTCTAATGCTATAAACACGCAGCACTCTTTCCAGCTATGCCCCTAGCCTGCTGACAGATAGCGCATGAGCGGCTTTAACAAACACTCAGACAGACAGAAGGCCTGTCTCCAGGCTAGACAGACAGGGGCAGAGAGGAGCAGACCAAGGCAAGACGGACAGGGCTGGCCATCATGTAAACTATTGTACTCCATCGTCCCACATAGTGCCCACTGGTGCAGAGGCAACCAGATGGGATATGCGTGTGTCCAACAGATCAACTGTGTTTGTCATTAGGGCTATGTGATGCTGCTCATGACAGGATGCAGTCATCGGGATGATGATGTGACTGGGTTGCTGTTTGGTGCCTCCGCCGTTGCTGCCACTGGGATTAAACCTAGTGGCACTGCTCCTGTCATGTCTGCTTTGGAACATAACCCTCAGTGAGAGGAGCAGACAGGCAGACACGGTGGTAACTGTACGTCAACGGCCCACAGCCTCCGGGGGTGACGCCCGTCTAGATGAGGAGGGCTATGGCAACCCTGGCATGAGGGATCAGGGCGAAGGGAGACAAAATTGTTTGGACAAATAGGGACGGCACTACATGGTGGATGTAAGCTGTTGTATTAGGCTCTCACTCTTGCTCCGTCACCCTCTCTGAATCAGATCAACAGAACGGATGCACTTCTATCCTGCAGCCTCCCTGCTGGCTTTGTCACAGAGGGGGATTCATGACAGCGTTTTTAGTATGCCTACGGCCCTCTCATCTCCGTGTCAGTAATATCATCATCTAATTTGTACTGTTTGCGTTACACATTGTCAGGAGGTGAATGGTGATTCTAACCACACTGTCTAATGGGATCTTCAGAGAGACACGTGTATTTGTGCAGTAATTATAACGACATTCGATGAAATTTCCCTGTCACATCCGGTGTCCGATCCGTTTTTCAGCACAGTCGTTCTGGATTAATGGCTGAAACAATCTGACTTTATAATAGATCAAAATGAATCCTGTTTATGTTTCTATAACCTGCCACAGTGAGTTGTCAGTGGAGCGTGTGATCTCCGCTTGATCACAGCAGCTCTGCTGACATCTGCTGGTGACCAGCCTCTAATCTGCCATAGGATCTTAAAGCTTTCAAGTTAGATTCTTATCACAGTCATCCAATCATGTTCCCCAGCTTTTTTCTCTTCGCTTTAACTAGCTCTGTCTTTAATCTGCATTACCCTCACCCTCTTTCCGCTGCTTCCATCTCCTTTTATCTCAAATGCAAATAGACACGCACTAAGCAAATTCTCAGTTTTTCATACATGCACACATAAACCTTACTCTCTGTCTACCTCTCTCTTGCATATTTAACCAAAGGAGGTACTGAAGTGTAGGGAACTTGAATTAAGGCAGGCTTGATTTTGTTTGATAGTCTAAATATGTTTCACTTCTGAAATATTACCTTTTTTCCCGGTTGAGAGCCTGAGCGCTGCGGCACTCAGCAGTGTCTCCTACCACCTTACAGCCACTAAAACCACTATCTGTCTCATCAGAAGTGGTGGCTGGTTGGCAAGTGGAGCGATGAAAAGTATTAGGAGTTGCTAGCGAGGTGTGACTGAGGCAGGGAGTGGAGCTTTGCAGGAGAAAGCCTCTCTTTTTTCCTTGGTGCAGCGACAGATTCAGCAGCAGCAGCAGCAGCAGCAGCTAGGTGACGTTCGTCCCCAGAGGCTTTCTCTGTCAGAACTGAGTCATAGGCCGGGGTTAAGGTGGAGGGTGAAAGGACCGGTCCGGCTGTCGCCTTCGTCAGCAGTCACAGAGGAGGAGGCCACAGAGTGACGGGTGGGAGGAAAAGACGCACAATAGAGAATGAGCAGCGAAGTTCACAATGCTTGACGTTAGGGTGAGGGGAAACTAGAGAACATCAACTGTTCAGGAGAAAAGATATTGGAGTTTGATATTTTAACAGGAGGTGGAAGACTGGATAGAGAGCATGGTAACTAAGCTTAATCAGAAGGTATTGCCACTCAAATTCTACTCATGAAACTACTTTTTACCTGAGGCCAGTCAGTGCGTTGTTTCGCCTCTGGACATAACAGAAATATTCATTTTTCTATTGTTCCGTGGTAACTCTGACATTTATAGAGGTGTCCAGTGAGCAGCTTGAGGTCTACTGGCAGATAGGCAGAGGAGAGCAGAGGGTGGGGCGGGGGGTTGGCGTGGCTGGTGGTCTGTTGGGCTGGCTGACATCTCTGTCTCCTCCTCTCTCCCGGCAGTTCATGGCATCAAGTGGACTTGCAGCAACGGGAACAGCAGCTCTGGCTTCTCAGTGGAGCAGCTAGTGCAACAGATTCTGGACAGCCACCAAACTAAGCCACCTCCCCGGACTCACAACTGCCTCTGCACGGGCACCCTGGGTAAGGGCTAGTGGGTGGGGAGAGCTTTGTTCTCAAGAGAGAACCTGAACATTCAGCAAGAGAAACAAGAAGATTGTTATAAGGTAGATCCCAGAAGGTGCTTGAGGTCTATTGCTATTGATTTATAGTGAAATTGAGTTTCAGGGTTTTTGGCTTATTATTTTTGTTTTCTATGAACTGTGTCAGAGCCATATCTGAAATAGCCCAGCTGTTCTTGAATGTTACGCTAATCAATCAGATATTTTTCAGCTTAGTAATTTCACTGTGGGCTGTCACTCAGGAGAAGACTGTAGAGGAGTGGTTCACTAACATCTGAAAGCAAATTACTCCCGATTTCTGATGAGTTAAGGTAACAAGCCATGCAAAAGTTCCCATTCGCCTCTCTCGCCGTATAGTAAAAGGAAAGGCTAGCTTTATCATTGCAGGAGAAAATCATCTTTCACAAACTGATGAATACAAATTCAGACAGATCGTTTATCCTTGTCCCTGCTCCTTATTGCCCAGTTCTTATTATTCTTATTGGAAATCAATAGTGTGTATTTTATTTTCCCTTGTCACCCCCGTCCAAATCTCTGAACCCTTTTGCTCTGTTTGTCCTCATATAGGTGCAGGGAGCAGTGTGCACCACAAATGCAACAGCGCCAAACACCGCATCATCTCCCCAAAGGTGGATCCCCGCTCTGGGGGCTACAGCAGTGCTCACTCTGAGGTGCAAAACAACGATGTGTCAGAGGGGAAGAACGAGCACAGTGCCCACGCTGGGGGCAAAAGCTCTGGGGGAGGAGGCGGAGGGGGCAGTGCCAGGGAGAAACGCAATGGCAAAGTCCACAAGCCCGTCCTGCTGCATCAGAACAGCACGGAGGTGTCATCCACCAACCAGGTTGAGGTCCCTGACACCACACAGAACTCCCCAGTCTCCATCAGTAGTGGTCTCAACAGCGATCCAGACATGGCTGACAGCCCCGTGGTGACTGGGATGAGCCATGTGGCCTCAGTCATGTCTGGCCTGTCCCAGAGTGTCTTTATGTCTGAAGTCACTGGAGACCCTGTCTATAGCATGTCTCCCACTGGGGGTCCCAACAGTCACTTGATGGGTGCAGATGCCACCTCACAGGGCTTGGTGCTGTCTGTGACCTCTGATCGTCACAAATTTGCCTTCCCCAGTGGTGGAGTAGGGGAACCTGGGACTACCGCGGCAGGAGACAGTCTGACCATGCTGTCCACAGCTGGGGTGTCTGAGGAACTGGTGCTTTCCAGCAGTCTGGACTCTGGAACCATCAAGATCCCAGAGACCAATATGAACTTTGATCCTGACTGCTTCCTGAACAACCCTAAACAGGGCCAGACCTATGGAGGCAGTGCGATGAAGACAGAGGGCAACTCCTCCTCAACCTCATCTTCCTCTGGCGGCAACGGCAGCACCAACGGCAGTCTACAGCGCTCCCCCACCATGTCGGACAATGGCTACACCTTCAGTTCAGCTTTGGTAAAGAATATCAAGACGGAGGACACCTCCTTTGAGCAGCAGCTGGCCAAGGAGAGTGGCTACCAGGTGGGGGCAGTAGTAAACTGTGGCAGCGGGGTGTCTGTATCATCTGGTGCTGGTTCAGGCCAGGGCAGCCTTACTCTGACCCCAGCAGGCTCCTTACTTCCTTCTGGTGGGGGTCTGAGTCCCAGCACCACTCTGGAGCAGATGGATTTCAGTGCCATTGATGCCAAGCAGGACTATACTTCCAGCGCTACCACAGTGAGCTACGGTCAGGCCATGTCAAGTCCTCACATGCAACATCAGAATCATTCGCCCAACTTCTTCCTCCAGGACACCTCACAGACTGCCCAGGCTCAGCAGGGGAGACCCAGCATTGGCCAGAAAACTCATTTGATGGAGCACAACTCTCATGACTCCGGAGCCTATATGGGGATGCAGGTAGTAAAGACGGACTCCCCTGGCAGCAATGGCCACCTTCACCATCATCACCAGGCCCACCAGACCCAGCACAGGGCCAACTGTAATGGAGGCTCACCCACAGAGGGGCCCGGGCAGGCTGGTTCCCTCCAGCTGCTACAGTACCAGGGAACGTTTCCTGGTCTGGGCACTGAGCATGAGGAGGTGGTGGGTCTCGAGCAACCAGGCAGTGTGAGTTCAGCTCAGGCTGGAGCTACTGAGAATGGAGCTGAGAATCTACTCAAGCCAGGCGACCACATTCAGGGCTGCAGAGCAGGAAATGGAGAGGGAGCTGGTGCAGAGCACTACCTGCAGCAGGCGTCAGATGGTGGAGCGGGAGGGAATGGAGCTGGAGGAGATGGGGTAGCAATTCATAATGGAAACAACAACAATGATGGCAGCAACCGCTCCCAGCAGCAACAGCAACTGCAGCCTCTCCTGCAGGGCACAAGCATGGTCCAAGGACTCTACAACGCTGTTGGAACCCACCAAGGCCTAGGTGGAGCGGCCAGTAATGGTGGAGCAGGAGGGACAGGCATGGAGATCAGTCTGGATCACTTTGACATCTCTTTTGGTAACCAGTTCTCTGACCTCATCAATGACTTCATCTCAGTGGATGGCAGTGGAACCACCATGTCAGCTGGAGGGGCCCTATATGCTCACCAACTAGTCACATCCCACAGCTCCGATAGTCAGAACACTGCTGGTGGGGCCCCCCAGCAAAGCCAGGAAGATGGAGGGACCAGGGGCTCTGGCTACAACCCCTCAGAGCTCTGCCTCCAACCCTGCTGCAGCCCCCAGTCTCTGAGTGGAGGGGCCGGGGCAGGGGGAAACACTGGAGAGGCAGGATCATTGTCCTACATGAATGTAGCAGAGGTGGTTTCTGCAGCTGTGGCCCAGGGGATGGGGATGCTTCAGGCCACAGGCCGGCTCTTCATGGTCACTGACTACTCCCCTGAGTGGTCCTACCCTGAGGTGAGTGAGAGGGCTCTTGATTATTCACAACTAGTTTCTTTGTTTTCTGGCTATAATATCTGACGTTCCTGCTCATCTGGTGAGGTTTTGTGTCAAGGCGACTCCACTCATCCTACGTTTCAAATCAGAGGAAGTTTCTAACTTATCTGAAGCACTCAATTTTAAATAAAACCAACACTGAATGATTTAAGTACTTAAAAAGTGCAAATAAGTGCAATAAGATGTATTATTAACTTAGTTGTCCATGTAAAAATCAATTACATTATACATTTTTTTAATTTATTTTCATGGCCTCCTAAGTATTTTTTACCAATTTTAATTTCAAAGCAGTTTAGATACTGTGAAGGTTTTTTTGTCCTCTATCCCTTTTTCATTATGAATCAGTATGCACTGAAAATAATGAGCCTTGAGGGTTATCCATGCATTGAAACCATATTTTTGACAGTTTAAGAAAAGTTTCAGGTTCTTCAGTCAGAGGTCCTTATACAACAGAAATGTTAATCTGCATTTTAATGTTGACATTAAAAGTGAAAAGCGAAGTCAAATAAGCGTGTCTATCTTTCATAGATCACGAATAATAAAACTGAGAAAAAGCACACAGGGTCACTCAATCTTCCCTTTCCTGTCGGTTTAAAATGTGTCTGTAAATAGTTAAAACTCAGCTCTCGAACAAGTGCAGCTGTGGCCAGCCTAAATTAATGTAGTTTATACTCAAGTGTAACAAAACCTTTGATGTGTAATGGCCCTGCTCACCCTCGTATTGATCCATTTTGATGTATTTGCTGAAGTCCTTTCACTGTCCAGCGTTCATAATACAGATAAAAGAAGGTCTGGTTCCAGAAAAAATGTTGATAAACTCATCTTGGTTGCTTTCAGTCATTAATTAGTACTCACAACCATAAGCGTTTGCGTCTATACAGACCTGTTTGCACCCTCTTTGGCCTCTCGAGCTACCAGACCCAGTGGTGACCGCTGGAGCTCTGCAGCCTAAGGGTCAGTTCATGCTCCGTCTGAAGTAGCAGTGTAAAGGCATGTTGTCCAACCATGTTGTCCGAGGAGAGGGGGAGACATGATATTGTTTACATATGGGAATAACCGTGCACATTTTCAGGTGGGAAGTGTAACAAAGAGAAGAAGGAAGAGAAGTAGGAAAGGTGGGGTGAGGGTGTTTCCAAAGCTGACAATAATTTGTGATGAAGTACACTGGCCCCTTAAGAGCTGCAGATGATACCATGACCTCTTCTTTATACTATTTGGGTTAAAAGTCTGTTTAATCTACAGATATATTAAAAGTTAATATACTCCCAAAAAGAGTTGAACAATAACACGATAAGGCACTAAAGAGCAGTGTGCTTTCTAATAAAGAGATGTCAACAATGAAACTAAATATGATTTAGGCTTAGTGCATCCTGAAATTATACCTACTATACTGTAAGCTTACCCCAGTGCTGAACTTTTATTAAAATGGTCATTAAAACTCCTCAAACTGATTTTCCAAAGCATGTAATGCAGGTTTAAATGTTCTATAGCAGCAGCAATAATGCAGTCAAATTACTATGGAGATCTACAAATCTGAAAACTGATGTCTTTGGAGTAGGAGATACAGAGAACAGGAGTCAAATCCATGCTGTATCAAATCCATCATATGGATATGTGAAATGTTCCATTAAAAGATGAGCATTTCACATTTCATGTAAGAGCTTTTGTGGTCCTTATTGTGGTGAGGGACATCAGAGACAGTGGTGTGACCAGATGAACCCACTAAGTGCCGAGGACTCAGCAGCAGTCTGGTCTGCAAAAAGAATATATACCAGTGGTCACATGGAGCTAGTAGAGGAAGTGCATAAGCATAAGGCCATTTTGCTGTTTCTCTGGACAGATCTGTAGTACTCCAACGATGCCAAGCAATACCCTCCTCCAGCCGCTGGAGGGTAGCAAAACATTTTATGTCAGAGTTGGCTGCGTGTTGAGGAGAAACTGGGTGTAGTGAAATGATGTTGGTTAACCACATGATGGCAGCAAACATCAGTGCAGGGGAGATGTTTTCTTTTCCTGTGTGTCATTCATATCTTTGTCCTCTAGGTGGCAGGGTACAACAAATAATGTAATCTGTAATGCTTAAACCTGACTTCGCAGGCGTGTTGTGACTTTGTTTTAATCGTTTGTCCTGTTTTTACCAGGGTGGAGTCAAGGTGCTGATCACTGGACCCTGGCAAGAGGCCAGCTCAAACTACAGCTGCCTGTTTGACCAGATCTCAGTCCCAGCCTCTCTTATCCAGCCAGGGGTGCTGCGCTGCTACTGCCCAGGTAAGAGCTGCTCACAGACGAAAGAAGAGAAGAGATGGGACTTCACAAGGAGGTTTCCCATGGAGCAGGGTGCTGCTACAACATTCAACTTTCCATCTGATAAGGCACCATCAGAAATACATTTTACATTTTTATAACATTTTCTCTGTTGTTCTTTTGAAGGTAGGACATGAGGATAACTGTGGAAGATATATATATATATAAAGATTTTATAAAGATTATTTAAATGTCATATATAGTTAGCTTTCATGTTTCAAAATCTGCTTTTTTTTCAATTGATTGTCAACACTGAAGTATTAAAATACTGCAAATCAAAGTAAGTTTGCAATGATGAACAAACACAGTGCTCATCTCAAATGGATGTTTACTCAAATAAATTATAGATGTAGCAGGTTGAGCTTGATATAGCATCATGTGAGTCACTGTAATAATGTCAATATGTAAAATAACCTAAAAAGTAATGTAATTTAAGACCCTAATCTATGTTTTTCTGTACACTGACAGTAGTTGTGCATGTAATATTGAGCCAGTTGCTACCAATAAACAAATCTGACCGAGTAGATTTTGCATGTACTGAATTCTTATCATCCTCCCCCTCTCTAGCTCATGACACGGGTTTGGTGACGCTGCAGGTGGCTGTCAGTAACCAGATCATCTCCAACTCAGTGGTGTTTGAGTACAAGGCCCGCGCTCTTCCCTCACTGCCATCATCCCAGCATGACTGGCTCTCGCTGGATGGTAGGTCTCTCCTCAGTTTACTCATTACATCTCTCTTTTACTTTACTACTTTATTAATTTAGTTCAATTTAATTAATGATCCGTTGGACCATCCATCGTGCCCAGCAAAAACTCTCTTTTGCACATTAACATGCTTTAGTTTTCCCTGGAGTCAAGCAAGTCTGCGGGATGTTTGTTTAAATGCTCATGAAACTGCCAAACAAAAAAATCTGACCTTGCTTTGTTTTGTCTAGGTATGTAGTTTTATATGTTTTGTGCAATTAAATAAGCAATTTAACCTGCAACATAGTATGTCCAGCACAAATATTAAGTTTTGTGGGCTGGACAATAACTCGATATTTTCATTTATCAACTTTTAATGGAATTGCATTATTATGAAATGTGTTACACCTAAGAGCTAATTTATTTGTGTTACATATGTTTACAGCGTTGTGCCTGATGTTGCACGTGGTTGCACGTGGCAATTTGTTGTTATTAGTTGTAGTATTAGTAGAGGTTGTAGTATTACTATGAGGATGTAACAGGCTCGGCATGATCTGCTGCTATGTAAGTGTTTCAATAACGGATTAATATTCTTTAATACAGAGAAACTGAATTGAGGCTTCACTTTGTTGCATTAAGATGTGTTAAGTGACATATTTTCAATTTGTGGTCTGTTGCTCAGAGATTAAATTAAAGATTAATTTAAATGAAATAGCGCAAGTCATATTTAAACTTTGCCTAAAGGTCAGTTCAGTGAGAGAAAGACTCAGCGTCTCATCTGGGCTATGTTACAGTCAATCAGTCAATAGGGGCGATATTGTGTATACAGAGTGAAAATGCAATAATAGTTTTGGTCAGTGGATTTTATGAGTATTTGCAAATTAAATTAAGTTTATTTGTGTGATCCCCAAATAGTAAAAGAGCTTTTCCAGAGGTCTTATACATAGAACAATAGATGCTGCAGACTTAGCAAATCTCCATTGTGTTTAAATTAAAATTAAGTCTGCGCATCAAAACACTTACTGTATGCATGTTCACCAGAATGCCATGGGTGTTTAAGTCCTCATATGTGTTTGTGTTTGTGTGTGCGCGCTGCTGGGGAGGCACTGCTGCAGTGCTTGAGCATTGACAGGATAAAGTAGGGCACGGCGAAGCACAGGCTCACAGGACAGCTGCATTGCAGACGGCCCTTGAGGGAGTGGGAGTGAGTAATCGAGAGCTGGCGGCTCCTATACACGGCAGTACCAGTGGATCCCTCCGCCATTCATACCCTACTGCCTCACTGGCCCATTCACAGAACCAGTTAAGGAGGAGCTGACTGTCTCAGGGAAAACACAGCCCACCCTATTACCTTACTTATATTAACCCCTTGCCTGCCATTGCTCACTATTTGGTTTCATTACAATCGGCTGTTTCTTATTTGAGGATGATAATGTCAAAATTGGATTGGGACCTCACCTGCAAAGTCTGGCAGGAAATCAGGTTAATTTATCTCTGTTGCATCCAGATATCCAGCTGCTGATGGGTCATCAAGCATTAGAGAAAGACAGCTAACGTAGAAAAAGACATTCAAAACACAAACACAGCAGAAAAAATTCAAAATTACATAATATTGAGATTGTATGACATAAATATATCTGTATATACAAATTATGCAACATTATGTCAAGCACATGTGGCATCAGGTGAGTTTCTGTGCGCGAGAGAGTGTAAGGAGCGGGTTAGCCGTGACAAAGGGATTGGGAAAGATTGTGTCTGGTAAAATGTGGAAGTGTCCCAATAACACACACGGTGAATTGTTACTACAAGACATTAGTGGTCCACCAGGGTCCATCAAACACTAAAGCGTGTGTGACCAGCAGCGTCAGAACCGCCGCACTGTGAACAGCGACCCTGGCGCAGAGCGCACTTTTGAACTCCACGTAGGTTACAGGAGATTTTTTTTTTTTTTTTCACGGAGACTTACACATTAGGATTTGTTTGACATTGCTTACCCCTTTTTATCGCGTACAAATTCAATTTCCATTGTGATGTGTAGACCAAATAACTTATTTCAGAAGTAGGGCAGGGTGTAATCACTTGGGCATGTGCAGTTATCACATCGATAATGTCCACAGTGTTGAGGCACAACGGGGGTAACAAGACGCGCTGCACATCTTACGGAATAATGATAGCAAGCCATTTAGTTTCCCACTTACAAAACACTAATGTGACAAGATCCCCTTTACGCACCGTGACTGTACAGACTCACGCTACTTAACCCCTACGGTCAGTCACCTGATTAACTACAGGCTGCTGACATTACGTGCCACACGCGTTTTTACGTGTTTATTTTGTCTGAGTCCGCAGCGGCGTGCTACACAGCTTTTGTGAGTTTGTTCTCCCACGGAAGACTCCGCTGTGCTATGATGTGCTAATGGCACAGCTGCCTGCCTGCCTTGATTTGTCATAATGCAGAGTGGGGGAAGGGGCGCTTTTCTCTGCAGCACTGCAGGTACGGAGCCATGGGCAGGACAGAAAAGCTGTCGGAGATGCAGAACACTCATCGTCCGCCCCAATAAGCCCCAGAGCCCAGATCCCACGACCCGAGCCGGGAGAGGTTGGCTGGGAACTGCCAAATTACAGCCCCGCATAGCGGCAAACTGACTGTTAGTGATGAAGGGAGCGTATTGACAGTACTGACTCTGAGCCTAACTACACCGGCGTGACAAACGGCAGACCGTGTACACACAATGCAGGAGCGGAGGAGTGGGCGTGTTTGGGTAAACATGGTAAACTACCGCAAACAGAGCAAGATTTAGTTACAGGCGGCAGCTGGGCACGGAGAAGGCGAATCCCGTCGTCTTTTTAAACGGTTGTACCGACTTTCTCCAGTGCGGGAGAGACTCCGTGCGTGCGGGCGCACACTGAACCGAAACAGCAGCCGCACGCGTCGAGCAGAGCAGGTCTATTTGAATAACAGCACTTGTTGTTAGAACAGGCCAGATAACCGCTGATAAGCATGGGCGAGCATTGAGGACCGCGGCTCGAGGAGCAGACGGCAAACGGGAAATTAGGGCGTCTGTTTACCGGCGGCACGTGCGCACAACGTCTCCTAGCAGCGGCTATTTGTCATTTTACTGCAGGCTGGGAAAGCAGCGACTACTAGAAACACAAGGAAAGTGTGTATGTGTGTGAGGTGAAACAAGTGAAGAGGAGGAGGGGGCTATTAGAGGAAGAAGAGTAGTGAGCTCTCTCTCTCTCTCTCTCTCCCTCTCTCTCTCCTCACGTCGCTCTCTTCCCTCACTTTGTTCTATTGTTGACGAGTGCTCTGTTGAGATTGAGATTCAGTCTACACCAAGGAATATATTTATTTTTTATTTTTTTATTGTTCCTCCGTGTAACACCATGCAGTAGCCTGGCCGTCAGACTGTGGGGGCAAAACTGCAATTTGAGTGAGATGCATCTTTGGTTTGGACTTCTCTGGGTCAGGATGCCAGTGAATGACACCTGCATTTCCTAAAAGACAAAAGAGGCAGTTTTTTTTGGGGGGGGTGTTTTTTGGGGCTTTGAGGTGGACTCTACCAATGGAAAATAAAATAGAAGGTTAGAAGTGTTAAGTTCAACCTATGGCTGTAGTGCTGTGCTGTGCTGTGCTGTGTTTGTGTTGTGTTTTTATGATTCCGTGCGTTTCTCGTGTGATGCCAGGAGAAGTTGGAGTTACACGTTTCCCCGAACATCCCGCATGCAAAGCTGCTGTGCCTCGCCGTAGCCCCTGCTGTAGCGGAGTTTGGAGGAGATTGTCTGTTTTGGCCACATGCTTTCTTCAAGTGTTTCATGTGACTCTGCCTCATTGCAGAGCACGGGAGAGTTGACGTTGATAGTAGCCAACTCCTGACTCACGACTAGCTGCTTGGGCATACTAAAGACACGACAAGATGTCTCAAGACGCAAAAAAAGCATTATTTGTTTTTGCATTTTGAAAAGCAAGGGAAGTTAACTTACTGCTCTGGTGCCGATTTATTTAAGTCTTGGTACAAGCATTCGTGACTCCTTCTTGATAGTTTAAGTCTTCACTATGAGGCGTCTGTGTCTCACGCTGGTGTCCTCAAATTGCCAGCTGCGAGTGCTGTTTCACGTGTTGTTGGAAGTGTGGTGGCCGCTATAGCGCATCAGACGGTTGTCGCATCCCTGGGTGCTGCTCAGGCTGCCGGGGCCAGCGTGTCGTCGGCGAAATCTACTTGTGCTGCTGCTCCATAGTTCCGGTTGCATTCGGGGCTGACCTTATCGACGACACGGGCTGACTGACGGATTAAAATGGTGCGAAATAAAACCTACACGTTGCTGCCGTGGTCCACGGTGAGTGCAGCCGCTGAGCGTTTCAGCACCGCTGATCTCTGAACAGCGACTTTAACCCCGTTTAGTCTTGAAACTTTGCTTTTCTTGAACGCTTCGCAGAGCACCCAGAATGAACCAATATCAGATATACATTTTATCTACCTGTTGCTCGTCTGTGAAGTTTTGAGTTTCCCCATATTTAAGGCGTGGAGCGAGATGCATTAACAATACCACAGCCTCTAAAAGAGAGCCATAAAACACAGCAGAGCAAAGTTGCAGAGTCTGGCAGGATACGCTTTGAAAAAGTTGTTTAACACTGGTGCATTTGCTTTCCCTGTAGCAATACCACTGTTTCACGGCTACTGTAATGCAAGGTGGGTTACTTAGTATATTTGTCAGCAGCAGGAACAGTTTGTATCTTGGTTTAACGGCACAAACCCATGTATTATTTGCACAAGTGGCAGTAGTTTTAGCCAGATAGTGTAGTAGCACATGTAGTGTGTGCGTGCACTTTTTGCAGGGCCAGGGTAGAAATAACGATCCTGACAATATCACTTTTTAGACAGAGTTTTGTCCCCTTTTGCTGTAACAGCCCATGCTTTTAGGAGCATGAATATTTATAAGTGTGTCTGTGTGTGCATGTGTGTGCATGTGGGTGTGTGTATGACCAGTATGCCCAATATGTACTATAATACTATTGGTAACTGTGAAATCAGATTAACTCCCTGAGACATCAAAGACTGTTGATCTATCAGTCTATCCATCTATCTATCTGCTTATCTATCATCTGTATATCTACGTATGTATCTATCTATCTGTATATCTATGTGTCTATCTATCATCAATATGTTAACATATCATAACATACAACATTAACCTTAGTTGTAGAGATGCTGTTTACGGTTACCTTCTGATAGCAGATGGAGGGTTACTAATCATTTAAACAATAACAGAGCACAGTTACTAGTCAATATAATTATGAAGGCATCTGTGTTGCTGAAGCTGTTGTGGTTGTACCGTTAGTTGTAATAACAGGAGCAATAACAATAGTCGTAGTACTAGTAACAGCAGTGGTGACGTGGGAATGCTTACACCTAAGGGTGATGGATCACCCCACCAAAGAGGTTTTAAAGGGATAGGTGCCTCCAAAGAGGAACAGCCATTTGGACAGAAAACATCATTTCTGGCTGTTTGTCTGCTTCAGTTCAAATTCCCCGTTTAATTAGGGATGATCTCACATAGGACTGGCTGACCTTTGACTTGATTTATCTGTTTTTATGAACAGCAGTGGCACTTTGTCTATTTAGCATGATAGATGAAGGGCAAAATCAGCAACAAACTAATGTAATGTCACTGCAATAAATTCTGCCTGTGTGAAGTTTACAGTGTAACATTGTAGTCTGCGGTGGGACTGTCAGAGAAGTGTCAGGTAAAGTCTTTGGTTAGTTTTTAAGCTAAAGTTTGTGGCTTGCATCAAGTTACGTTATGTTACACATCAGTCTGTCCATGCTCTAATTTGAAATGTGCATTATGCTGCCCACCTCTTTGCTAACAGGCTCCGGTCTGCTATATAAAAGCTGCCTGTACATTAATGACTGTAACCCAGTGAAAGTGCTTTTGTTTAATGTCATGTTGAAAGTTTAGTTTATCTTTTGCCGCCCGGTCTGCTAGCGTGCTTGTCATATTCAGGTTCAGTCCCTGTTCATTCTGTGCAGCTGTGTCCCTTTGAGTTTCCATAAGAGCGATTTAAAGAGGGTAATATAAATAGTCTCAAACCAAGCATACATTATATCACGTTCAAGATCAAACAGCTGCGAGTCTCAGGTCTCTATCTGTGCTCACTTTCCTGTCTGTCCTCGCTTGTAAATCACTTTTTGTAAACCACTGTTGTTGTTGCACTACAATAGCCATAGTCAGGATTCTAGTGTGTGACAAAACACTGAAATACAACTTTAAGTACAGGGTTGAAAAAGACTCAGGGAAAAAGCTGGCTGAGCATCCTGTGAATGCAGTTGGCCTAACTGTGTTGTCTTACTATTAATGGAAAGCTTTGGAGACGTCCTG
Organism: Datnioides undecimradiatus; assembly: GCA_008933995.1. Classification (NCBI taxonomy): domain Eukaryota; kingdom Metazoa; phylum Chordata; class Actinopteri; order Lobotiformes; family Datnioididae; genus Datnioides; species Datnioides undecimradiatus. The sequence continues at coordinate 6,018,888 of WARS01000071.1, read as the reverse complement.
TCCCTTGGGCTTTGGTGTTTTATATCAGATTGATTCATCTTTGAAATTATTTCTCCACTCATTTCTCATTTGCACTCCTGCCTGCAGCTGATGTGTCAAGCAGTATATAGTTGGTTATGCAAATGGGAAGCTAATGATATGCACTCGTTCCTGTATCCACCGAGCATCCATAAAAAATCAAACTACCCTACTCACCAACACAAAAAGCCAATACTGTATCACTCTATTAGTGAATAGTGGATGACAGTAAATCCCCGTGGTGTGCACTCCTGGCATTTTACCTTCAATGTGACACAATGTATCTATTCAGCATTCAGACTGTACTCATATTGACCTATATAGCTGGACAAATGCCAGTAGGTTAAGAGCTGCTTCACCTTTGTGGCAGAACAGAAAAGGATCATTTAAGCCTTGTGTCCTATGTTTGCGGTTATTAAACGTCTATATATGGTTAAGGATGAATTCCTTGTGGAAATGGGTGACACAGAATTGCCGAACGGGACTTAATGCCTCTTAATACTGCATCTTGCACATGTTGCTGTTGTAATGTGTTTGACACGAATGCGAGACAAGAATGCCATTGTTACAGGCACGGGGCTGGCTCAACTCGTGTTTGCGGTCTTGAAATCAAAATGTTGACATCAAGGCTGATTGTTTCGCATTTTAGGGGGTTTCTGCTGTTGTGGACAGGTTGCACATTGTTGGGTGCAAGACCAGTAAAAGCTATAACGACCTTTGCCCACTCACGAAATGATTTTGGATGGAGGGACACAGAGAAGAGAGCACTGTCAATCATCTGACAAACAGAAAGCAGCAAACACCGAAACTGCAAATCAAAGCCAGTTCTTTATGAATCTGCAGTGATGATTTTATTTGCTTGGGTGTGTTTGTGGAGTCTGCATGTTTACCTCTTGTCTGAGGGGTTTTCTACAGGTAATCCAGCTTCCCACAACAGTCCACAGACTTACAAGTTAGTCTGTGGTGTGTATAAGAATGCATTTGTCTGTTTGTGTGTGTGTTGATGGATTGACGGCCTTGTCCAGGGCGCACTCTGCCTCTCGCTCTGCCCCCTCATGACCCTGAACGGGATAAGTCATATAGCAGATGGATGGATAGATGGCATGCTCCACATGCTTTGATGCCATAATAACAGACTGTACATAACAAACATGTCTCTATCACATATTATTCATTATTATTTGGACAATTAAAATGTTTAAATGTATCACTCTGGCAACAAGACTGAAAAGGAGGAAAGCATAGTTATAGACAGAACAAAATCACAACCAGTCATTACACTATGTCAAAGAGACAGCCGTGTCTTCCAGCTGCGAGGGCTGCTGCCAGATGGCTTGGCCCCTTCCCCTGCACGGTCACAAATACCAGCCCCTGTCAGTTAGCTCACACAGAGACCCGGAGGGAGGCTGCCCTCCCGTCTTTCTGCTGGGTTACATGTGAGAAGTTGACCGGCTGCAGAGAGATAATGAGGTCCAGCACTAAATTTGATTGGCACGAACACAACCAGAGGTTCAGAAGTGAGGATTAAAGATGTCCTCCCACACTCTGTCAGAAGTTCACTATATTAATAACCCTACTCTTCTCTTCTCATCTCGCTTCACTCATGTCCTTTCTTTACCTGGTATCTCTCCTGCTGTCTCCGTCCTCCTTTCAGCCTGTTCTCACTCCCACTGTGCTCCACCAAGTGTCAACAAACAGCCCTGTCCTTCCTTCCCTTATCCATCTGTATATCAACCTGTCGCATGAGGAGCTGCTGCCGTGTCCCAGAGATGAGGCAGATCACACGGGCTGTGACCTTGCGTTGGTTAAAATCCAATGCACATCTCACAGGTCCTCTCTCAGAGAACATGAGTCTCCTTTGAGAGAAGTAAACAAGAGGCAGCAGCAGAGCCACAGTGACACACAACAGTCATCGCACGCTAAGGCTCACTACTAACTTCCCACGCTAGACGTGTGACTTTCCCCATAGAGCCAGCTCCTTAATCTGTATGACAGGACCAGGTCATGGGGCAGTGTCTGGTGGCTCCCATGATGACAACACTGGTAATTTATTCTAATGAGCGTTGGTCCCAAGGCAAGTGACAAAATTACTCATTTGGGTTATCGGTCATAAAAGTTCAGGACCTCTTGTCACAGAGTATTAGGTGGGAGTTTTTCCATCTTCTTGAAAGTGTCGCGTTCCCTTTTCAGCCAAGCCAACTTTTACTCTATTAAAATACCCAAATTATGTTTTTTTTCCCATCCTCCAAAGGCTTTTGTCCCAGATGTGAAAGGTTTTCCTCTCGCTTGTAACGGGAGATTACAGAGTCAGATCATCATTTAGTACCATGTGTGCGCTGTCATTTCAAAAAAGCACACACAGTTGTTATGTAACAGACAGTAGAGGAACCATCTCTTAACTCTTGTTAGCTGTTCTCATTAAAATAACTCTCACTAGATCGCTCTTAACACTGCACAGTATTACCCACAGCAGAGATGAGTTCAGGTAGACAGAGGTGTGAGAGAACTGATGGAGCATTAAAATCAGTGTAGGTTTTTATTCAGGGGTGTGAATGGATGGGGAAAGTTAGCAAGTGTCTACATGTGTTTCCCCGTCTACAGGGAAATACAAAACCAAAAAGCAAGAGGATGTATAATAAAGCCCTACAAGCGAAGTGAAGCGACCTCATCTACACAAACTCAGCTTTGCTTTTGGCGTATTTGTGTGATGAGAGTTGTAAGTTCACGATTGAATTAACTAATCAACTTTGATTCGAGCGCTCTTGATATAATAAGTCGTGGTCCGCCTAAATTTTGCACCCAGCTGCTTTTTTTTTAAAATAGCCTGTGTGACAGTCTGCCCCAAATGTGTGAGAGTGACCACGTCTGCCGCCCCACACCGTCACAAGGGAGTAAACCAGAGAGTGGGAGGGCGTTAACGACGTCACCGTGTTGTTACAGTTCTGTTTGGCTGCTCACCTTCCGTGTCTCCTCCTTCTCCCCTCCCACTCGTCTCTACCCCCATCCTCCCTCTGCAGTGGACGTGCATCGCATTTGGAGCAGCAGGCAGCAGGTGGAGATGACATCATCTGCACTGCAGCACACTGCAGCACTGGGTCTGAACAAAGACATGTCAGCCTACTGCTAACTATCCCCTCTCTCTCTCCGTCTCTCTGTCTGCGTCTCTCCCCTCGTGTCAGCCAGGGGGAGAGGGAGAGCATAGCCTTGTACCAAAGCAGGTTGTAGTGCTGTGACCTATCTCAACCCTCTGACCCCCCCCCTCCTGACACAAGCGCTCAGTCTGGAACAGGCTCTCAACTCTTCACCTCACCCATTTCCACAAGTCACAAAAGGAAGAAGCACTGCAAACCAGCAAGCATCCCTGCCGGATCACAGAGTGATCTGCTGATCTGACAGCAGGGCGATGTAGACAGCCTACAGCACACGCAAGGATCAAAGGAAAAGACTTCCGTGTTTTCCTCTATGTCCATTACTCACAGTGCAGCATGTTGTCACTGAGAGCGGTAATTTACAAGCCGGTGACATTATGTTTTTCTGTCCAACGATAGCCGTTACTTGACCTCGTTTACAGTGGCTTATAGGAGGTTTGACTGTGACATTAGCTCTCCACGGAGCCGTGAGCCGTGACTGCCAAGATACCGTAAAGCGCAAAATGTCACCAGGTCGTGCTGTGAAGGCTCCCCACTTAGAGTCATTAGGTCCCTACCTACGGCGTCAACAATGAGAAAAGAGAGTAGGCCAAGTACACAAAAGCACAGGAGAGAAGATTTATGGACTCTATTTTTTCATTGTTTGCCTTTCTCTCTCCATTTTTTTTTTGTTGGAGTACCGAGTCCTTCTCCTCCCCTTCATCAATAAGCCAATAGCACGCAGGCAGACCATACACACAGCCATGTTCCTGTCGCCTAGTTACCGCTCGGCAGCAGGTTGCCACAGAAACGGCCTCATAGTGGCTAAATGGGGAATGCTAATGCAGTCTTCTATGCTCCCTGCTGCAGTGGGCTCTCCGTGCCCATCCCATTCCACTGTCTGTACACAGCATACTTTGCGTGTGTTCACGAGTGCATGTGTGCATGCGTCTGCACATGCATTTACACTGATGTTTGTTGTCTGTTTGTCTTTGTGTATAGGTGAGAGTTTCTGGGGTCGGTGGTTGGGGGTTCCTAAATTGTCTCATCGAACCTTGTGTCTTATAACCGTACATAAAGCTCTTGCAACAGGTTCGGGTTGCAGTATTTAGGAGTGTCTGGATGTTTTTATATCAGTCACTTTGTGTAGTTATAAAATCTGCTTGTCAGTGTTAGAGTGTGCTTAATTTTCTAGTTGCATCCAGTTCATTTTTTGTGTCTGTTTCAGTGATTAAAATACATTTACAGGTCTTGAGAAGTAACTAGCTCTGCCCCCTGCTCACTTAGGTATTGAATTATGTAGTATCTTCTATATTCTGACAGAGAAAATAGCTTTTCTTGTTGCAAGGCTGTAAACCTGGGCAAAGACCACCCCTAAAACTATACTGACTGACACTGGGTACAGAGCAGTAGCTGCGTCCTAAGCAGCGTGTAAACAGTAGTATTACACACCTCCATCTATCTTGATGTATGGAAAGACTGATTTCAAGGACTCTGGACAGGTGCAAGATGTGATTGATTCTATACTGTCAGCTTCTTAGTCCTCTTACCATGCAGTTTCATGCAACGGGGGTGGGCTTGGACTCCTCCGCCATAATAGCGTGTACTTAATCAGCTGGAGAGGGCCTTCAGCTGTACACTCCCCCAAGTGCATGTCTGAAGCCCTTTGTGAAAGGGTGGACACATTAAACATGCCCCCCCCCCCCCCACTCATTGGCCAATCGTTCAACCTGTATTAGCGTGCTGGGGCTGTGTTTGAGTGGTGCCGTAGAGATTGTGGCAGGAGTTCAGTGATGGCAGCCATTAGCAGATGATTGATGGGCTTTAAAGGTTATTTTAGCAAAGCCAATTGTTTTGATGAAGTCAGTGATTGATGCTATTGTTTTCACTCACATTATGGGGAGATTAATAATGATTATAAGGGTTTTTGTGTAACAGCTGAAAGTAGGATATTAACTTGCCATCAGCTTTGCAATTGCTCAGAAAATGGACTCTTGTATTTGTCCTTAAATGGTTGATTGTACGCCTCATGATGCTAAGCCCCAAGTCACTGCGACAGTCTAAATGCTGCTCAGAGCAACATATTTGGTGCAGCTTGTGGTGCATACTGTGTGATCATTTGTCTTGTCAGGACACTGGGTTGTTTGTGCTGGTAAGAGCAATGACAGGCGGGTTTTTTTCTGCACACTGGATGCTACTTGTATGCTGACATGCTCTTCTCTGTCCCACTGTTTGCCTAGATAACCAGTTCAGAATGTCTATCCTGGAGCGCTTGGAGCAGATGGAGAGGAGGATGGCGGAGATGGCTAGCCACCAGCAGCCGAGCAGTGCAGGGAGTGGCGGAGCTGGGGGAGGAACGGGAGGAGGAGGAGGAGGAGGAGGCGGAGGAGGAGGAGGGAGGTGGGGGCAACAACAGCCAGTCACAGGTAAAAAGCCACATCGCGCTAGTCATATGTTGTGACAGTAAACAGTAGCCACATGTGTTTTCTCCTCATTGACTAAAGCACTGTATAACCAGCTCTGTATAATTACATGGAGCAGAACTGAGAGTCTTTATGTCGTCGTTAATTAGGCATTTGAAACAACCGATAACGATTTCCTCTTTTTGTGTATGTGAGTGTGTATCTGGCCAGATGCAAGCCAGCAGCTCCTTTGAGAGCCGTGTCGTGGTGGTCTGTGAGAAGATGATGAGCAGAGCATGCTGGGCCAAGTCCAAGCATTTAATCCACTCCAAGACCTTCAGAGGCATGACACTCCTTCACCTGGCTGCAGGCCAAGGCTACGCCACCCTCATCCAGACTCTCATCAAGTGGCGGTGAGTACGAAATACTCAACGCTGTGTATAATAGTGCTTTGGTTTGTAATTGGTGTGCACCACACTAAACAGCAGCAAGATGCTAATTGTTTTCTCTCTTCCATCCAGCACCAAGCATGCTGATAGTATTGATTTGGAGTTAGAAGTGGACCCACTCAATGTAGATCACTTCTCCTGCACACCTCTGGTGAGAGAGCTGAACTTAACATGCTTAGAACATTGTGAGCATTGATGGAGAAGATGTTAGGTTGTGTGAGCTGTGGAGATAAAAACCTGTAGTTGCTACAGATCTATGTTTTTTAACAGCCTGGTGTAAAGAAACCTACTTACTGTGTTCTCTGTTTTCTATCCAGATGTGGGCATGTGCACTGGGTCACCTGGAGGCAGCAGTAGTCCTTTATAAGTGGGACAGACGTGCCCTAGCTATCCCAGATTCTCTGGGACGCTTGCCCCTCTCCATTGCCCGCTCTCGTGGCCACACCAAATTGGCCGAATGTCTGGAGCAGCTCCAAAGGGAAGAACAGCAGCCACCAGCCCCTCTACCACCCACAACTCGCATGTCTTTCTCCCCAGCCCCTGACACCCCCACCACAGACAGCTGGATGGTCAGCTGGGCAAACAACAGTGTAGTAGCACCCAGCGGCAAGAAAGGGGGACCTGCCACCACAACAACTACATCCAGCACCACAAGCCTCAATCCAGGCTAGTACAGTCCTCTTCTTCTTAATGCAAACTAAGAGTACAACTAGTCAAGTACTCTCAAAAGTCTCTATTGGAGGTGTTATTTTATTTTTATGGTTAAATGTTTTGTGTATTACAGACTTAAGAAGGCCCAGATCAGAACCGTCCAACTACTACAGCACCGAGGGCCAAAGAGACCTCCCACTTGCTAAAAAACATAAACCCAACCCAGAACTGTTTCAGACTCGGCCTGACAAGGCCATGTCTGTTCCTCTGAGCCTGGAGCAGCAACAGCTCCACAAGCTGTCTTCTAGCCCCAAGAGCCTGTCCTCAGAGGGCCTTAGCTCAGACAAGGGCCTGTCTACAGGAGGCAGCACAGGGACAACCAGATGGACCTCCAGAGAGAGTTTCTCCAGCAGCAGCTTGGGGAGGAAGGCGTTGGGTGTCAGTGGAAGCAGCAGCCTGGGGAAGGAGAAACTGGTCAACCGGTTACGTCAGCGGGAACAGCTCGGCATGTTGGTGATGGCGGACAGAGAAATGGCTGATGCAGAGCTACTATCCTATCGGGAAGATCTGGAGAACCAGGACTGTCTCACGCAGATGGACGACCTGCAGGTGAGAGTAAAAAGCAACTGTGCACCCAGTCAGCTAAATGTGCAAAACTTGGCACCGGTACAGCCACAGATGAAATTTATAAAAATAACATTGCTGTTTATTTAAATGCCTGCATCACTGAAACGGGCTCATATGATGTGCATGTGCTGTACGTGCTCTTCCAGCAGATGAGACTGCTTGATGCATGGGAACATTGGTTAAAAAAACTGGTTAAAGCATGCATGGTATACTTCTTACGTTACATATATTCCATCAGAGGGAGGATGTTGTACGCCTATTTCAGTGGCACTACCTTGAAAAGTGTCATGCATATGGGTAACGCTGTCACCAGTGAAACTAACATGGCAAGATGAGATTTAAACTGGGCATTAGAGTACCATGCCGTCTCTTTTATGTCAGCCCTCTGCTCTGGGTAGGCAGTATACACCAGGTCAAACTGGCACCCTGTCGATGGCCGTCACTGCATAATAAACTCTCGCTATTGATCCACTTCCATAGCCAAAGGATTCTTCCAGCCATCCATCTCAGTCTAACTACTCCTCCAACAGATGAGGAGCTGGATTAGGAATTGTTGCCCCCGACAGAATCGCTCTCGTCATTATCAGCTTCGTCAGTGGCATTTAAGCCAACATTTTGTCACAGGGAACAATTAAACGTGCACGTGGAGACCATCTCCAGCCACCAAGCTACAGAGTCATAAACATTAACAAGGTGCTTCTTTCCCTTAGTAATCTGTGTCTGTCCCAACAAAACAGGTGAACATGATGACTCTGGCAGAGCACATCATTGAAGCAACGCCAGAGAGAATCAAAAGGGAGAACTTCACCGCCGCAGACGCTGTGCCCTTAGACACGACAGGGGTCAGCAACACCATGAACTGGCTGGCCAACTACCTTGGAGACGTGGAACAGCTGCCAAGCATCATACACCTGCGGTAAGGAACACTATACATCTTGCAAGGCCATTCGTATTCATCCTTTTTCTACACTTTTGGTCAATGGACCACGTGTTCATATAATGTTACGATGAATCATTCAAGAGTTTAATTTAGCGTGATGTCATTTTCATTTTGCTGTCCTATTTTTAAGACTTCTGTTACCTTCCTTCCTTAGATCCCTGTATAATGAACCCCTGACCCCATCGTCCAACCCCAGCCTCAGTCCTGGGGGGTCTCCACTGAGAGAAGGACCCCTGGAGAGGTCTACACTCCCATCCCCAGCTGACTGGAGTGAGTTCATCAATGCCTCCAACAGCAAGGTGGAGCGAGACCTGGCCCAGCTGACTCTGTCAGACCCAGAGCAGAGAGAGCTGTATGAGGCTGCCCGCCTCGTCCAAACTGCCTTCCGCAAGTACAAGGTACAGGCCCGGCGCTCAGGTGCCATATGCTGTGTGTACTGCAGCCTGCAGTGACAGGGCTGTACTTTTAGCAGTGGTGTTATTAGATGGTTTTGTTGTTGGCCTTGGAGAGGCGTTGAAGGTTTCACTTTGATTTGGTTCCGCACCACGGAGCTCTGAGTTTTGCAGTAAAGTTCAGGGCTGTGATACAGTTCATTAATATCTTTCGTCTGGGGATCTACTGTTTCTAATCATGCTTAATATTATTCACATTTTTCTATCTCTATCTCTGTCTCACTCTCTGTTCCTCTGCTCATATACGCATTACAAAATAAACAGAAATATATCCAAATATGCCCCTGTGGTTTCAGCATGGGTAGGTGCCTTGAGCAGAGCATGGCCTTGCTTAGAGGAACGACTGCACTGTCTCCTGTATCCCTGCTCCAATTAGACACAGTTAAGCTTATGTTCTCCTCTTGTCTTTGTCTCCCTCCTTCTCTCTCTTAGTTAGGTGTATGGAGCCTGCTACTGCCTGTTTTTAACTAGCTCTCCACACACCAGCCCCACCCACCCTATCCCATTCCTCAACTCGCTACCCACCCCACCCCCAGCTACCTTTAATGAGTTTTCATATGACAAACTGTTCACTGTCATTTACAGTCATCTGTTATGCCTGTCTACCAGCTGATACTGAGGTGGACCTCCTCTTCCCCACTGCTCACGTGATGGCCAGTTCACCTGGGGTGGACTCCAGGAGGCCCCGGGGAGACTTGACAGAGCCACTAATATCCTTTGTGGCAAAATGCAGGTTCTACTGTGACCTCTGACCTATCCCACTCTACTCTCCAACAGGGGCGGCCGCTCAGAGAGCAACAGGAAGTAGCTGCTGCTGTTATTCAACGTTGTTACAAGAAGTACAAACAGGTAGGCACCGCCAAAGCATTCAAGAGTCCCTGAAGTGGTCACATCGAACAGTGCTTTTGTTTACATGCTCCAGCGTTTTTATTGTATATCACTGACTTTAAGGAGGCAGTGGATATCTGCAGGAGTTCACTTAAATACTGTTAAACATATTTAATGAAGGGTCTTTAATATTTTTTTTAGTTTTTGAGAATATTAGACCATGTTAGTGCATCATTCACAATCTTTTCCTTTTTCTGTTTGCAAGCTAACATGGATAGCCTTGAAGGTAAATGTTTTTCACTACCAGCAGCTGAATTCTTTGCCAAACTTCAGATCCTTGTTTCCTCCTGCAGCCTGAAGCCATAGCACTGTTGCGGCGTTCACGCGCAGTAAAAGCGTGACATATTGCTCCGTTCTCGTTGGCAGTATGCACTTTATAAGAAGATGACGCAGGCCGCCATCCTTATCCAGAGTAAATTCCGCAGCTACCACGAGCAGAAGAAGTTCCAGCAGAGCAGGAGGGCTGCTGTGCTCATTCAGCAATACTACCGCAGCTACAAGGAGTTTGGCAGGCTGAAGCCCCACCACCGCGGGGCTGCTGCTGCCCTGGTGCAGCACAAACTGAGGTAGATACTCAGAACACACTGTCACAAATTGGCAACCTGTTTGAAAGAATGTGTCAGACAGGGGAGCCCACTTCAGACAAGAGTAATGGCTGGAATGAAGAATGGACCCTGTACATCAGCAGAAAGCAGTGTGTGCTTTGGCGGTGTTGAGGGTCCAAACCGAAAGAAAGTGATGCAGGGTGGGTGTCAGCTGTTCAAAGAGGGAGGCAGGAGGGACTTGCGCCAGCTTATGGCTCGAGAACCCATGTTAGTGTAGTTAGTTGACTAGCCTTCACTGTTGACCAACTGGGGCTGATCAGGAGTGCCTCAGGACAGTGGAAGCAGCATCACACCCTGGTTAAGAACAAGGTTCCACCTCAACACCGTCTTATCTTAGCAGATCCAATCCAACAAACAGCAACCTTGAGTTCAAAGGAGAAATTTAAGGCTGAGAAGCTAGCAAAGAGAAGCCAGGGAGGTGGCAAAATAAATATTTAAGACATTTTTGCATCATTAAAATCTGAAGGACACAATGTAGAGAAGTTATGGAATATAAGTAACTCAAAAGCTACGACGGCAGGAAATGATTTTCAACCTCTGAACGCTATAAAAAGTTCAAAACATATTTGGAATAGGTCCCTTCACATTTTCAAAAGCTGACATCAACGGAAATGTTTCTCTACAAACAATAAGACCCTGTTCTCTGTCTGGTGCTTTGTAGAGGTAGTCTGCTCACAAAGAGGCAGGATCAGGCTGCCAGGAAGATCATGAGGTTCCTACGTCGCTGCCGCCACAGGTAGACCCCGACACCGACCCGCACACATACTGACACTGATGCAAACGTGCACGCAAACACTTGTATATACGGCTATCACCTTCAGATTTACTGCAAGGGTTGGTTCATGGTCTAAAAAAAGAATAAAATCCCACTGAGCTAATCGATAAGACACAAGTAGAAACTTCCATTAATTTCATAATTTTGTCCATCTCTCAACTATTCGTTTTACTGTGTGTTTATTTTGGACAAATTGGGTGGTTAGAAATGTCTCCAACACCTAAGCTCCACCCCTCTCCCTCACTGTATTTGGCCCCCACCTGTCCTCGCCCCCTCCTTCACAGTGCCTACTGTGTGCTAATAGCTGTCTGGTATTGTTTTGCTGTTTATGCCAAGCCCCTTGATGGACCATAGACTGTTCAAGCGGGTGAGTGCAGCCTCAGCAACTCAGTTCGTGCCTCTCTCTCTCTCTCTCTCACTCTCTCTCTCCCTATTTATTCTGTATGCCTCTCTCTCCCTCTTATCTCCCTCTCTGTCCCTCGCTCTCACTCTTTAATAATACAATTATCTCCTCTTGAGGTCTCGGCCCTCGCATTCTCTCCCTCCTTCCTTCACTCTCATTTTCTCTTTTGCTCTTTCTCTCCCACCCCTCCACCCACCCCTACCTCCTTCTCCATCACTGTTGCTTGATGCCTGCTTGCATGAAGGCTGCCGACTGGAGCCACAGGTGGACTGAGAAGCTCAGATTTAGAGCAGAACCTATCTCAAACTAACAAAATGCTTATGAATGACAAAGTCACTGCAACACTTAACAGGCACCTCTCTGACTCTCTTTATCTCTGTCTTTCTCTCCTCGGAAGTTCCTTTTTGTTTACGATTGTTTTTGGGTTTTTGTTGTTTTGTTTCAGTTTTGTGTGGTTATGCAGATAGCCAGAAAACGGGAAGCTTTTTTCGATCATGTTTTATTCTGCTGCATGTCAAGTGGTGACAACTATGGGCCTTGCTCTTCTACCTTTAGGCATGCTATGGGCCTGCTGTTTCTCAAGTAGTTGTCTGTCTTTCTGACCGGCTGTGTGTCCTGTTTCTAGCCACTCGACAGACTGCGGGGGGGGGGACCTAACCCTACTAATTTCCATTTAACAAATCGGTGTTAAACTGTTGTATGTATTATGCCCACGTGTTCATCAAAATAAAACAAACCAATAAAAAAAATACTGTACAAACAAATATGAATGGGGAAAAGCTCAGAACATCATATACAACATATATAGAAGCTTGTGCATTTGATTATTCCTCCTTTCTGTTGACGTTCATGTTCCATGTGTCTACGCTTTTATATATCTGCTGTATACCGTCCTCTAATAGAGTACCATGCTTTTAGACTGTGATACCGGTTAGGAAGCCGCGATAGCATATAGGTCACTGTGAGAAAACAAACAATAGTTCTTCCACCCAGTGGGACTAAAAAACGCAGAGCCTTAATGGATTCATACCTCCAGGGAGTACTCAGCACACAAACACACATACACACACCCAAACAAACACACACACACAGCATCTAACCATGCATCTACAAAGTCTCCCTCTCTTCAATACATAAATGTTGCAGTAGTTACCTTCTGCTGAGAATAAGAGTAGGGCTAAATCCATTATACGCTGGTAGCTGATGTATTAAATCAATTTTTAGGGTAAAGAGTGGTGCATGCTCTGCAGGCTGACCGCTTTTTGCTCATACACTTGAGACATATGTTTCTTCTATGAACCCGCACCGGCTTCTGTTTGGTGGACTGCCGGACAAAGCATTTATCGAGGTTTGAAATGATCATTTACTTTTTCCTTTTCACAAACGGAGCACGTTCTTTTAGCATTGACCCGTGTCTCTCGAAAAGCTCTTCTTAGTTCTTTTAACCTTTGCTTTGTGGAGGTGACCTTTGCCGTTAGCATAAACATTAAGTGCAATGATTCATGCTTTTCATCACCGGGCATTCTGAGCAAAAAAAGTGAGTGTTTCAGGGTGCCGAGTGTCACTTGAATGAGTAATATCAGTTTAGGATGGTTATAATTATAATAATTATAATATTGCCATGTTGTTCTGCATTTCATGGGGATTCCTTGCATTTACTTTGTCACAAAAGTGCATCTTATCCCTAATGTAATAGATTAGCCTGGTATTGACTCTGTAATTGTGCCCTTTTTGTTCCAAAATGCGAGTCGAGTTCAGTGCTGACCAGCATTTCCTTTCACAGACCAGCAGCGCTCCCTGATGATCTAGGCTGACTTGACGTTGTTCTCATAGTCCTGGCTGAACGGTGTGATGCTGTTAGACCTGTGTGTGTCTTGATGAGCTTGCTAACAGGAACTCAAGTCGTGGATGATGCGTTCATGGACGCCTGTCTCTCTCTGTGTTCCAGGGTGAAAGAATTGAAAAGGGCCAGGGAACATGAGACCCCTCAGAAGAGCCCCCTTGCGATGTGACATCACTCTCCTGACTCCTCTTTTCTGTTTTTGTTTGTACCCAAGACATTTTACAAGAGAAATGGAAAAAAACATCAATGCAAGCACTGCAATTATTATTACTACTACTGCAGTGTTACTGGTTCAACTACTATTACATGTACAACAGCATTTTTTCACATATCTATTCTTTCCACTGACTTGATTTTGGTCGGAGAGTGGCAACTTATACGGGATTATAAACTACAAGGGTCGGGGTGGGGGGGTGCAGAACATTTGCTTCATGGCATTTTTTGCACTTTTTCATGGATTGCTTTGTCTTTTTTGAATATGAAGAGGTTTTGGACAGTGAAAGGAAGCGAACGCAGGACATGTCTGAGGAGGTCTGTCACGCGTGAGGACCTGAAGAGACGTAAATTAAGGCTGCTGCAGAAGATCTCAGAGGATAGGGAGACCATGCAGAAACACTCTGGGCTCTAATTGTATTTCATAATTTTTTAAGTGACCAGTCAGTTCATTTGAAGAAGGGTTCTTTTTGTTTTTGTACCAAACATGTTGGTAACCCACACGCCCACTTCTGTCCACTGCTGTAGGTGATATTGTATTCAGTTTAGCTCAACAACCAACTCCTCCTGTCCCACTGTGCTCTACCCCACCAGTCTGCCCACACGGGTGGAGCTACAAATGAATGTAGTCGGGGGTTTAACCACGCAGAAGCAGATGGAGGATAAAATATTTCCGTTCGGCCATTTCATAAAAGAAACCCTATGCTTTATCGTATATATTGTCACTTTATTACTTGAATTTGTTCCATACTGTCTAATGTATTTGTTCCATCATGTCCAATGTATTGGTGATCTGTATCTTCAGACTCTATGTTGTTGAATCCTACCAAGAAGAAATGCATGACTTCTTGGCAAGAAAAGTCTTTGCTTGTGTGCTTATGGTCCAGTCTTTCAGCCTATCCTCTGATTATCTTTTAGTTTCCATCTTCTCCCTCATGAGTTCTACCATCTCGGTAATGAAGCTATCCCTGTATTGTCCAGTTTCTTTTTCCATTATGCTTCGTTCAGCCAATTGCTCCTCTGAAACCCAACAGGAGAAAAGACCTTGCCTATTTTGTGTTGTGCTGGTTATGGTCATGCAGGTTATTACTGTTCTTTTTAAATGAACTTCAGAGCCTGTGAAGGCTTTTGAGGGGAAGATCACATACATTGCCTTGACGTCTTAGAGATTCTTTGAGGGGTCCCTAAGCTTGTCCCAAAATAGGGGTTTGACAAATCCATATTTTTGACAATTGAGCGATTTCTGTATATAAAGAAGGCTGAAAGTACGTAGGAAAAACATTTACCCAAAGGGGATTGTATTTTAGAAATATATTATTTTATTCATTAAAAATGGGTCAAAAACAGGTACGAGACAAAAACAGAATATTTGTATAGTTTTGTTTGAATGCCTAAGAAGTATGGTTGTATTGTTTGTAAATAGTGTAAATACCTGGGATAAAAATGAGCTATGTGCATGAAAAGTATGAACAGAGTCAAAAGGGAAAAAAACAACAAAAGCAGTAGTGGCTATGCTCTGTAAAGTTAAAACTATTTCACTATTAGAGTATTTTATTTTATTTTGATTGTTCTTGAGAAGAACATTTTGCTAAAGCATGATACTATTGCAATATAAAAAAAGTTTTAAAAAAAAATACTGTATTTAGAGTAGGGAGAAGTCTGCAAAATTATCTTTAAAAAGTATGGTTATGTTTACATTTATTTTATTTTTGTTTGTATTATTCATTTGTTTTGGGCTACCAAGAATTTTTTGCCAATGGTGCCAAGGTATGTGAATGCTATATAGCTTAAGAAGAGAATTAAGTTAATTTTTTGCAGAACAGATAATCATACAATGAAATACACAATAGCACTGAAGACCATAAGATCACAACTGACCGAGGATCACTAGAACATTAAGGTACACAGATTGCAGTGGGGAGAGGGGGGTGGGAGTCATATGTAAGCAGAAAGCATTTAAGTCTCTCATGTCTCCACCATTCCCACAGATAACTGAAGCATTTGACCATCACTGAATATAGTTTTAGTATTTTTTTTTATTTTGTTTATATGTTTATTTATTTATTTATTTTTGTCATTGCAAATGGAATGTGATATATTACTGAGGTATCTTGTCTGATCTGAAAGATTGGCAGCCTTGCCCATGGCGTCCCTGTATTATGGCGACCTATGTAATTACTCTCTGTCAGCGAGAAAGATTTAACCCACCTCTTTGCTGTAAATGTGCAGCGTGTTGCAGCGAGCATTGATTCATCAGTTCTCAGCTGATCCCCGTAGTAAACTGGTGACGGCAGTTTCCTAACACCATATGTTTTAATAATATAAAAGAAGACTCCCTGATCAAGGCTGCCAGGGTCTGAACTGACCTTGTATTCCGTGTCAACAAGAACAAAGAAAAAGACGTTGAGAAACACGTGTAGCATACTGTGCGCGACTGGGTTTCTTTGTCAAGCAGCTGAAAACATTCGCAAAATGAACTTTTCCATTTGTCAAAGGTGCTAAAACGGTCCTGTACAGAGGGACGGCATTAAAAACCTGTCAATTGCCTCGATGGAGAGTCAATGAGCCAAAACGACTCAAGTAACTAATGTGTAAAACAGTGCACTGGTGCCATTTATAATTACGGGGCATACAACGTGTCTTGTACATTGGATAAATTATAGATACATAGCAGTTTTGATTGGGCTGTATGGAACAATCGTAGGGAGAATACACATGAGCTGCTGGTTTAGAGGTGCCTGGTGGTTGCTGCCTAATTCTTACAATATATTCCTACCAGAAAATGTATCCAAGTGATGACATTTGATTATTCAGCCAAGTGCCACTGAAAAACTTGAGTTTTGTTTATCGAAGTGTTGTCATGTTTCATGTTTGCAAAATAGGTATTTCTCATATTTATTTCCTCGACTGAATGGTTGTTTCGGTTGTTTTTCCACACGCCTGATATGTAAACCTTTATTTTCCCGAGTGTTTATGTAGAAAGTGCCTATTCATACCCCGATCGCTCAAATCCACTGTCAGAATGCAGACGATGTACCCGAGGCCGAGACAGCGTGAGAGAGCGTGGTCACCCACAGACAGCGCCGCATCCTCTACATGAACACACACGACCGCCATCGCTCTACACTCACCGAGGCCACAATACGATATTCCCTGTCTCACACCAGTATCAGCACAGAACTCCAGCTTGTCAACATGCTAAGCTTTATTTTTCTTTCTCGGCCTTCTTTTCTGTTTTCTAGCAGGACAGCTTGATATAATCACATTTCGAAATGCCACTACTGGGGTTTGTTGCCTTGCATTCATCCTCTAGTCTGTGGTTAGAATGCATAGCCAATGCAATGTCGTGGCAAAAAGGAGAAGGATTTATTATGCTTGCATGGGTAAAATAGTTAACTGGGTGACAGAACTGCACCTAAAGCATGCTTATTTTCCTAGACTCGGTAGTCAGATAGACTTGTTAAAAGACTTACTGTTCTGTAAAACGATGAACGTTGGTTTGACGTGTCACAGAACTCAGAAAGACAGAGGGCATGTGACTGGAGGGCAGATGGGGAAACCTACAAACGAGCCAATGATCAATGCTCAGTAGCTACTGACGTTTTCACGGCGAAGCATGACGACAAGATTGTTTTTTTAGACCAAGCTCTAACTTTTTAGACCTTTTTCTTTATTTTTTTTTATATTATTATTATTATTATTATTCCTTTAGATTTGATCAGTGTGCTCCCAACTTCAAATAGGACAAACGGATAAGGTTGGAGGCCATTGTGACAGTATGTATAGCAAGTATTATCTAAGTGACACACGGTACACACAAACACATGCACAAGACACAGCACAGCACACATGCAGACATGTCAAGGTGTCAGTTTCATTTGTACACTGAGCGGTGAAGGCAGCGTTGCCCTTCTGCAGGCTGAGGGACTGGTTCACCTCCCTTCTGTATTTTACTCAGGGTGCCAAAATGGGGAGGAGGAAACAGAGCAGGACACGTGATTCACAGCAGATGAAGCTGAAATTGAGATAGATAAACCTTTCAGCAGTGCTTTCTGGTGAAGAATCTGGGACAGACAGGTTCACCGCTGCGACACTGAGGTCTATAAAATGAATGAATATGAAATAAAATCCATTTCCTCTCAGTAAAGCAGAACACGACAGACACCAGTGGAGCCCTGGAATAAAGTCCTGTTATATATAGTTCATTAAGATAAATGATTTGACTTTCTGTCATAGACGCCTGTCAAATCATAGTATAATTCTGGCCAGTTCTTTAGGCCTTTAATTTATCTAAGCGACAAAGTGTAGAGGGTATTTAAGATTAAGAGTGTAGTTATATGAAAAGTTCACCTGCAAATCTTGTTTTTACTGCCACTTGTGAATGGGATGACAGGTTAGCTGATAGGCACTCTTCATTAGTATACAGTATTATCAATTTCAAGACGTTCTGTGAATTGACCTGGGAATCTGCCTTTCCTCCTCTTCTTTTTCCCCAAGCACCCAAACCGGAGAAAGGTAGGCACATCAGGACAACAGAACAGAAACAGTTTTACAACATATTCCACTTGTGGACACAGAGCAATAAAGAACTATTTTGTGGAGACCTATAGACCTAGTGAAGTTTAAAATGATTGGACACATGTAGTCGACTTACTCTTATGCAAATGCCAGTATTGCAAGACAAGCATTCAGTAGTTTATGGACAGCAATTATATGGCACCCTTTACCGAACTGCACGTTTTCATCAATTCCAAACCGAGAAGAAAAAAAAAGGCCCTGCTTTGATAGAAAGTCATGGGTCCTCGACACTTTGCATGTGAACTAGTGTTAGATCTTTTTCCTCTCCTCTATAGCTGTCTTTCTCTCTGTCTTTCCCTGTTATGTGACCCAATTTTTCTCCGCTCCCAACCCCTACCCTTAAAAGTTTCATCTCCTCTTCTCCTCTCGGTTCTCCTAATGTGTTTTGCTTTCCTCCTTTTCTTCCCCCCTTCTCTTGTTTGTAAGTTTTATTTTTGTAATTGTGCATGTACAAGCGTCACTGACTCGATGGATATGTTAAAAAAAAAAAGAGATTTCAGCTGCTGAAGCCATGCAAAACGTTTTGAATTGCCCTTAAAATATGGAAGATGTTTTCTGAATGCTTTATATTCTTTCTGCTGTAAAATAATAAAAAAAGGAAAAAATGAAGAAAACTCGAGAACAAAGTTTGGTACGTCTTTTTGTTTCCTTTTCAACTTTGAAGGAGGGGATAGTGGACACCTCTGCCAACATTTTCAATCAAGACAAACACCAGCTGGGGCACTATTTATAATATAGTTTTTATTTCTATTCAACATACAGTGCTGTAGAACATTTGACTTTCACGTTTAAAAGACATTTGGTCATACATCAGACCACCGAGGTCTTTTAACAAGTGTTTGGATGTAAATACAGTTTCACACAACAGAAAAAAGTAATCCCAATAAATCATCCTAAACATCCTAAAAAAAACACATCTCAGTCATTCCTATGGCGTTGTTCTTTTTCTGAACGAATACTGACAGCGCTTACGTATGCGAGTGTGTGCGTGTGTGAGCACGTGCACCCGAGCATGCACGTGCACACATACGGTGTGTGCATGCACGGTGTTTCTTATTTTGCCTGCATGTATTTATGTGAGTGCAAGAAAGGGATTTTGGTTGTTTAGTGCAAGCCCCGTCTCTTGTGTGTGTAGCATCGATGCCTGTTGACAGTGTTTTAGACGCAGTACTTCCAGAAACACTCGGAATTCCCTGCTCGCTTCCTGAACTGCTTCCGGATGCCCAGCACATGGCTGAAAGGATTTAGGAGGCTTTGTTTCTCCAGTAGGACCTGAAAGACAGGATAAAGTTAGCCGGGATAAACATTTTACTTTCAGTGTGTAGCTTACTTTTCTTTGCTGTTTTAGGGATAATATTTGGAGGAGACCCACCTCTCTCTTCATCCCTCTGGGAAGCATGCCTGTTGTTCTGACACCTGAGAGGAAAGAAAACATGGCCTGGTGTTAGCTCCTTGCATTAGTCGTGTTTTGTTGCACGTCAGGCTTTTCGGGCAGTGGTAGAATGAATGATAAAGAAGAAAAGAGTGGGAAGACTCAAGGGGTGTCACCTGCAACACCATCAACAGCATTTGTAGTGTTGCTGCAAACCAGAAAGTGTGTAGTTTTCCCTGGATAAGGTGAGTATGAGCACTTTAATACAAAACAGGCTCTTATAAGTGTGTATTGGCGATGTGTCTGTGTGTGTGTGTGTGTGAGAGAGATCGAGAGTGAGAGCGTGTGTGTTCCTTACCGTCCCTGTTGACCTCCTCAGACATCAGAGTGGAATATCTGAGACCAGCACCATCCTGAAGGGGGAAGGTTTGCTCCGAGAGAGACAGATCATCCAGAGGGCCGACTCCTCGGTCCTCCACTGATACTGAGGACAACGGAACAACCGCACAAAGTCGGTAACACACAAGCGTCAAGTTCACAAGTTTCTGGACGATGTAGTAGTTTATGCCAAATAGCAAAACACAGAGAGACAATGCGTTGCACAGCAATTAATGATAACTCCGTATTTTTAATTATTCAAATAAAAAGCTGAATGTGTTCTCTGACGGCAGTGAAATCCAGCGTTAATGGTCCGTGATGTGTGAACTTTGGCAGAACAATCAGCGTTCAACGCTCTGGCTCGAAAGCAATTACTTCAAGGCCTTGCCTGCCATAAATCCTCGCAAATTAAGTTTCATTAGTTAAAATGCTAATCAAGCTGCTGAATTATTGAATTACTGTGAATAAGAGCTGTAATGGAGATAATACTTTCTACTTACCAGGTCCTGGATAGGGCATCTCAGCAGATTCTGTGATGGGGTGGGCCAGCAGTGGGCCAGAGGCCACGAGCAGGAAGGCCCAGGACAGGAGATGGTTACACTTCATCATTGTAGGACGCTGTTGTTGGAAGTGGCTCTGATTCGCACCAAGCTCCTCAGGTGGAACGAAGACTTGTACGTGCTCTGTTGGTCCCAACTGGGTTATATACTTCCAGCTGTAGCCTGCCTGCCCTCCCCTCTCCTCCCCCCTGCATGCCACACAGCAGATGCACACGCGCACTTTTGCTGGCCACAACACAACAGCCATCAACAATAACCCATCGTTTCTAACTGTGATAAATCAACAGGCGGTCACAGGTGAATTATAGGCTCAATAAAAAGACAAGTGCCGAGGCCCATGCTTCAAGGGCACAGCCGTGTTTTACCAGCTCTTCAGCTTGATTGACTGTTTTACTGGCTGTGTAAATGGAATCGAAGCAGGTGTTTCAGATGTCACTCTCAGCACCATCCCATTGGGGAGCAGGTGGAGCAACTGGGCAGCCAAATGACTAATGTTTTTATGCCACCAGTTCATTAAACTCTTGGGCCATTTGAATTCTCTTGACTCAAAGCCCACAGAGAAGAACTCCGCCAAACTGAGCTGCACACAAAGCGGAAAGAAGTCCTAATAAAACGGCATAATTACTTGCACAGAGCGTCAGTGGAAACGCGTAACTGTTCGAGACCTTGTAGCGTGTAAGCCATTTGACATTTTAAGTCAATTTAAGAGCGCAGAGAATTTTCCATGGGTCACTGAATCAGATTGATACATGCACGTTATTTAGAGGCCTTGTTCTTGTTATATTTGTGCTTTCACTTCTTCTTAGTCATGCAGTAAAACTTGACTTTATTGGTGCGTCTAGCATTGACGAACACAGACGGAGAAGCTTCCCTACCAGCTCTACGACTGGGGAACAGGTGGAGACAGTTATTTCAAAAAGTCACATTTTGCACCTCTGTATGTAATTTGTATATTTATTAGAAGTCTGACGTCAGTGTTCAGTCTCTTGTATGATAATGAGGGTCGACGAAGCGACAGTGACATTTAATTTTATGGCCAGAAGGCCAGACACTCTATTAGGTGTTGCTGTATATCATAGAAAGCTATTAAGATTTATTTTCTGTATTAGTCAAGGTCCCGCTGCCAATCCCAGCTTATTCCAGCCTCTAAAATAAATGTTGTCTCCCCCGTGCTCGAGGTTTATCCTTCTATAAGCGGGATCCTCTTTGCAATTCATGAGGAATCTAGAATTTCTTCTCGCTCGAGAAACAAAGTCGGACACTTTCTTGAGATGCATTTGAAACAAGGTGGATCAGTGTGGACAGAGCGAAGGGAAATTAAAAGTAAACACATTTTAAGACATGTTTAAGAACAGCTGCAGCACATCGGAAAAGTTAAAAAGGGACACCTATTGTGGTGTTACATAAA
This sequence comes from Datnioides undecimradiatus, assembly GCA_008933995.1. NCBI lineage: Eukaryota > Metazoa > Chordata > Actinopteri > Lobotiformes > Datnioididae > Datnioides > Datnioides undecimradiatus. The sequence goes on along the minus strand of WARS01000071.1, from coordinate 5,997,198 downwards.
AAGTTATCGCATCTTAACCACTCACCGCAGACAGAGTTAAGAGACTAAACCCAAGTCTCAATATATTGTATTTGTCAAGATTAAGAAAAGCAATATCTCAATGAATGAAATATATTTTATCACTTTACTTACCATACAGTTTATTTACAATAGAGTAAAATGCACTTAGGTATCAAATGTAGTGCAAAATATGACAAATTAAACTGTTTAAAGGGCCGAGTCCTGTTTTGTTTTGGTTTTTTACATGTAAGCAGCATTTTGTTGTTGTTGTTGTTGTGTGTATCTGGCCAAAGTGTTGCTTGGTCTGATTAAATCTCAGCTGGTGGGTGGTTTGAAACACAGCAATGCAATGTATTCCGTGAGCGTATCATTTGTGTTGCCAGGAATAAATAAATAAATAAATAAAAATCCTACTGCTGTCGGATGAATCTACCGAGGTAAAACCAGGAATATCTTACTCTGAAAATCTGAAGTACCTTCTGTAAATCTCGTAAGAGCAGTGTGATGATTCCATTAATCAGATGATCATTTGCTTCACCACTGAAATAGCCCCATAGCCCCAGACATAAGTCAGATAGTATCTTGTTCATCATCTAAATATGCTGAAGATCCTAAAGCTACATGTCACATCAAATAACTGCTGATGTCAAACAAACAAACACAGGTTTTTAGCTTCCGACCTGGCTGCAGGGATGCAAATTGACGTTTAATCTTGCCTTGTGCAGCGTTGAGGTAATTGTGCTTTACTCGGATAATTATATTTCTGCTTCTTTATACTCTCACCCCACTGCATTCATTTGATAGGTTAAGTTGGTCAATGCGTTCAGATCCAGTCACAGCTTCAGGTTCAGTCACACCAAATATAATCAACATATAACGTATAAATACAATTATCTAAAAAGTAAATAAAATGAGCTCCATGTTTACATTAAATAGATGTAAACATTAATGCTCTTACAATATAATGTCGTTATTCTGAAGTGGATAATTCTGCATAATAAGTACTTTTACTTTTGGTTAAAAAAAATTAATAAATTGAAAATTTGAAAATTGAATACATGAATTCCTAACAAAATATTTTGAAAAACTGGTAGTTCTACTGATACTATCACATTATTTAATCACAATACTTCCTCCACTGCCTGGCAAGTTTTTGTGTCCAGCTGACAATATTCAACGGTATAGATAACTGTTATAAGTACCGCCACCAGAGGGCAATATTACGTATAGAAAACAACAATAACGTGCAATGTAAAAAAGCATTTTTTCCACATTTTAGGAATTTAGCATCCAGTGTAAACACTTTTTGGCTGTAAGGGGGGAAACACCTTTCTATATAATCTTACTTGTTCCTACCTTTATATATATATATATATATATATATATATACACACACACACATTTCAATAATCAGATCAAGAATAAACCAATTCAGCCTTTTCATAATGAATAATAACGATAAGAATTATGATAAACGGTGTAATTTTGCATTTTTCAGGCTCATTTCATACAGAAACTGCTTTTATCTGTC